>JARBWK010000003.1:203298103-203406120 GCA_030556195.1 Anolis apletophallus
GTAAGTACGAGGTTGCGTCTCAAGTTATCCTGCCATCTCTAAATGGTTCCCACATGAACTCTCTCCTTTTCCATTTTGTGAAAGACAACCATTGCTGGTCAAGCAAATAGCATTGACCTCCACTATTCCTGCCTTCACCTGTTCCTCCATCCACCATTGTAGTGCATACAACGGGTTGTTGTTTCACCTTGCGTCCTAGCAGGCCTGGCAGTGCTTTGCCGGAGCTTCCAAATCCACCATCCTGATCCCAACTGAGGCAGGATTTGTGCATAAAAGCTCATTTGATCCTCAACTTCTGCATGATCCAGGATTTGGGGAAGCATTTGTAGGAAGAAGTCTACATACATAGATTTACATATATGACGATAGCCATGCCGTATCAGGATTGACGAGATCAAGGTGAGAAATCGAAATATCTCTTTTTTATCCTTTTAAAGGTAAGGGTAGAAAATTTCAGAAGTATTTTTCTCACTTGGCAAGACTAGAATGGCTTTTGTGCATTTTTTTCCCAAATTTCCCCTTTTTGGAGGGATTTTGGAACTTTTAGGGAAACAACTTGAAAAGACTTTCTGATGCCAAAATGTTTTCATGCCGAAATCTCTATTCTTTTATGTGTATTTTAAACTTAATGTTGACCAAAAAAAACCCACAACGTTGTTACTATTTCTCTCACAAGGATGAAAAATCAATCTTACAGCAGTTGAAAATCTTTCAGCAGGTTATTTTGGTCAGTGAAGAAATACTGTACGTGTTAGGTTGCGCCCATAGAATCATAGAGTTGGACGAGACCTCGTGGGCCATCCCGTCCAACCCCATTCTGCCAAGAAGCAGGAAAATTGCATTCAAAGCACCCCCGACAGATGGCCATCCAGGCTCTGCTTAAAAGCCTCCAAAGAAGGAGCCTCCACCACACTTCGAGGCAGAGAGTTCCACTGCTGAACAGCTCTCACAGTCAGGAAGTTCTTCCTCATGTTCAGGTGGAATCTCCTTTCCTGTAGTTTGAAGCCATTGTTCTGCATCCTAGTCTCCAGGGCAGCAGAAAGGAAGCCTGTTCCCTCCTCCTTAGGACTTCCTCTGACATATTTATACATGTCTCATCATGTCTCCTCTCAGCCTTCTCTTCTTCAGGCTAAAACATGCCCAGCTCTTTAAGCCGCTCCTCATAGGGCTTGTTCTCCAGACCCTGGATCATTTCAGTCGCATTCCTTTGGACACATTCCAGCTTAGAGTCAACATCAGTTAGTCCCAAGAAGAATACTCCCACTGAATCAATTGTTGTAATGATGAACCAATACAGTCATATGCAATTGATTAAAGCTGCATCCACACTACAGAATGTATAGCTGTGTGACACATTCGCTGCCATGGGATTCTGGGATTTGTAGTTTTCTGAGGTATTCTCTGTCAGCAAGCCCTGGTGCCATCAATCTAGACCTTTCTGGATTCTATAGGGCGGGGTTATGACAGTTACAGTGGCACCAAAGTGCTAGAAATTCTGTAGTGTGGATGGCGCCCCTCCCAGGTGGCCACGCCCCTCTCCGGGAATGTCGCCCTACGCGACCGCGTAGGTCGCTTAATGGGGAAGGCCGGCCCTGCCTCCTCCCGTCCTGAGATATCTTAAGATAGCGGATGAACTCTTTTGTGCTGTCTCTGCTGCATTGCCACACAGCTATACATTCTGCAGTGTGGACGCATCTTTAATCAATTGCATATGACTGAACTGGTTCATCATAAATTGCAAAAAAAAGGGGGGGGGCTATAACTGTTTCTGAAAGAAAAACTGTCAAGTTACTCTGGTTTAAACATAATTCAAAACGCCGTATGTGAAGATGATGGTGAGTCATTTTTGTACAGGTGGAAACACTGTAAAACGGCTTAGAAAAACATGATAAAAATAAAATTGTTTGAAAGCCCCAAAGTGGAGAAAAATCCAATATGTATGTATGCCAACAAACTATTGTCTGTTTTCCATTTGCTCAGCACTAACACAAACCTAGTCTATGTGGGTTGCTTCGGCAGACTTGAGCCATTTGAGAGAGGGACGTTGTTTACAGACGCCAAAAAGGGTTCAGGTTTGCCATCGGCAAAAATAGCCTTCCCTTTCTCCAATCTCGCATGCAAAAACTGACAGGACTCATAGTTGAATCATGCTTTCACGCTGATGACAGAAAATAGCCTTCCACCTGAAGGCCAACATAGGTAAGCATTGGACAACGTAGGGGCATGGCACATACACTCTCATCTGCATTGGCACAGTTCAGTAGCCCCATTGACCATCCGATCTGATGCCAGAAATGGCCCTTGCCCTTCCTGGGCTGTAAACACCCTAAGTGCCTTAGAAACATATACTACCATGAGTATTTTAGACAGGCCCGGATTATCCATAAGGCCACACTAGGCCACGGCCTAGGGGTGCAGCCATGGGGGGTTCAAAAATTCCCCATTTAAAAAATTCAAAAGTCGATCCACTTTATACACCTGTGCGGGGTGCCAAGACTCTCAGAGGCCATTCTGCTGCCTCTGAGAGTCTATGGCCCTGCCCGCAGGTGCAGAAGCGGTGGAAGATTGCCCTGGTGGCTTAGGAGGGAGGCTCTTCCTCCTTCCTAAAGCCACACGCCTGAGAAAAAAAGGGTAATTCGGCCGCTTCTACACTTACGCACGGGCGCCAGAGATTCTCAGAGGCCGTGGAACGGCCTCTGAGAGTCTATGGCACCCTGCGCGCAGGCGCAGAAGCGGCCGAAAATCACCCTTTTTTTCTCAGGCCGGTGCGAGGAAGAAGGGGCGGAGCCGTGGAGGGAAGCCCCGCCCTCAGGGTTGCTGCCGTGCATGCATGGCATCGGCTCCGGGGGGAAGGTTCCTTCCTCCTCCTCCTCGCGCTGGTGAGGAGGAAGAGGCAGAGCTGCAGAGAGGAAGAGGCGGAACCGTGAGGAGGAAGAGGCTGAGCTGTGGAGGCAGAACTGCGGATGGCGGAACCGCGGAGGTGGAGCCTTTGGCCTAGGGTGCCAAAAGGGCTTAATCCGAGCCTGATTTTAGAAATGGCAATAGGTCTATATACAAGCCTTTGCTTGGTGCAGAACCCGAGAAGCTAAGAAGGAAACAGGGTTGCTGCCCATGTGCATTTCTAGTTCAGAATCTGGAAAATTCCTTTGTGGGGGAGGTTAGGACACCCCAAACTCAAGAGTACTTCCATCCTCCATATATCATTGGACTGCAACTCCTATAATTCCTCACCATCCATTATGTTGGCTAGGGCTGGTGAAGAGGCGCAGGATCCTGACCTGTCCTAAATGCACACACCAGGAGGATTCGCAAAGTAAACAATGCCGTGGGAATTAAGTGCAAAAACATTGATACGAGGTTTGCATTGCATAATTGTGAAAACCTTTTCCCCCCTCCTATATGTATTTCAAGTGAACATACTACAGATGTTAAGGAAAGGAAATATTTCTAAATAACCAAGTTTCTTGTGATGAATTCCCTGGAAAAAAAGTCCTCTGAAAGGCAAAATGTCACTCTGCATGAAGGTTGAGATATGGAGTAAGAAGGAAGACGATTTCTCACCAGGAGCTCTATATGTTTCAGAAGGAACATGGCCCCTTCTACCCTGCCATATAGAATCCACATTATCTGATTTATTCATTTTATTATTTGCACTTATCAGTCGCCACTCCCAGTGTGGCTCGGGGCGACTTACAAAAGGGAAATCTCAGAATAAAAACACGATAAAACAGATATTAACTAGATAAAATGCAACTCAACAAGAGCTGTGCACATAGAATGGGAGGGCAAAGTGTCCGAAGGATCAACAGCCTTAAGCACCAAAAGCCTGCTGGAACAGGAGAGTTTTGCACGCCTTCCGGAATGCCAACAGATCTGTGAGGGCACGAACATCGGAAGGCAATGCATTCCACAAAGTGGGGGCAATTATCGAGAAGGCCCTCCTTCTTGTAGTAGTGAGGTGGTACATTTTGAAACTAGGGACCTCCAGAAGTTGTCCCGACTCCGAACGTAGTGGTCTAGTGGGACAATATGGGATGAGGCGGTCCCTGAGGTACACTGGCCCCAGACCATTCAAGGCCTTGAAGGTCAATACCAGCACCTTCAAAGTGATCCGGCATTCCACTGGTAACCAATGCAGCTCGCGTAGCATAGGTGTAATGTGGCTGCTCATAGGAACGCTAGCCAATAGCCGAGCTGCCGCATTCTGGACCAGTTTCAATTTCCGGATCACCAGCAGAGGAAGGCCAATGTAGAGAGCACTGCAGTAGTCTAATCTTGAGATGACCGTGGCTTGGACCACTGTGGCTAGATCACGACGGGAAAGGTAGGGAGCCAGCTTCCTCGCCTGACGGAGATGGAGTTATGAGTCTCCATCGTCAGTTGAGAGTCCAGAGTGACGCCCAGACTTTTAACTATTGAACTGGATCACATGACAGTGTAGAGTAGACGCGCATAATCCAGTTCAAAGCAGATAATGTGGATTATCTACTTTGAAAATTTGAATTATATGGCAGAGTAGAAGGAACCTATAAAAGGTCTATTTCTCAAAGCTCCTTGGGCCTGTTCGACATTTATTGGACTTTCTGGTTAAAATAAAGACACCTGAAAAAGGATTCAAAATGCAACCCTTTCACCTTTGACCACTCCGCATTGCAGCTCAAAAGATATGGGTAAAGGTATTCTCCTGATGTCAAGACCAGTTGTGTCTGACTGGGAATTGGTGCTCATCTCCATTTCTAAGCCAAAGAGCCGGCGTTGTCCGTAGACACCTACAAGGTCATGTGGTTGGCTTGACTGCATGGAGGGCTGTTACCTTCCTGCCGGAGTGGGACCTATTGATCTACTCGCATTTGCATGTTTTCAAACTGCAAATGTGGGGATAACAGTGGGAGCTCACGCCGCTCCCCCACATTTGAACCTGCGACCTTTCAATAAGCAAGTTCAGCAGGTCAGCGGTTTAATCCACTGCACCACCGGGGGGGGGGGCTCCCCTGGAAAGATATAGCTCCCCCCTTTACTTTTTCCCTTTTGAACTTTCCATTCCACAAGATAATGCTTTAAAGAATTATAAAAGCAGAACTTGTTCGTGCAACAAGTCACATTATGGGGACCAATTCATATTTAAATCAATGGGAAAAAATATTAAGGAAACTTTCAAATTTATTCCCTTCTATAAAAGGAAAGTGACCTTGAGAAGATCTTCAATCCAAATCACTACGAAGTGAAACAATGGGAGAGTTGCTGTATGAGGAACATTATATATTCAAGACAGATTGGTTTAATTTTCGGGAACAACCCCTTTACGATGCTTTTGGCAAACGCAGAAGATGGCAATTCAAAACTGACTAGTCATTTTTATCTTTGCTCATATATTTCATTTTATTTTATGTGATCCTGTCTGCACACACTTCCCACACAAGTCTGCCGACCCTTTAAAAAGACAAACGAGAGCCTAAGCATCGCAAAAGCAAAACCCAACCAGGCTTGCCTCTGCAAAAATTTAAAGCGGAAGAGCAAGACACAACGTTGCTGTTTCCTTAAGCCAGAAAAAGAGGGAATGTTCCACATTCTGTACAGACGAAAGACATGTTGGAGGAGGAAAATGTAATTTTCCTAAATCTACACACCCTTCCAAATACATAGTTTTATTTTGCATGGTCCAAGTCAATATAAGAAATAAAATATGTAGGGCAAAAAAGAATGCCCACATACGTTATGTGGTTATATTATATGGGACCTTTTATCCTGAAACTTACCAATAGCCAAAGAAAAGAGTTTTAACTTTTCCAATTAATTACAATTCAATGAATGAGCAACCTACACAAAGAACTAATCCAAGGTGAATTAATCTCAAAGTTGTAGGGACACAATCAGCTCCCTGTCTTCAGGGGCGGATCTTACATCATGTGAACGACGCGCCCGCGTAGGGCGCCACATGTTGCTACACATCCAGCTGACAGGTTCCGCGCATGTGCATTTGGTGCGGCGCGAGCAGGCCAGAGCCGCCCGCTTGTGCATAAACCATGCATGAGGCTGGAGACTGAGGAGGGGGATCATGTAGCCGGAGGCTCCGCATGCCAAACACTCCTCCTCTTCGGCTTTGTGTAAGGCGACTCACACTACATCTCCAGCCTGCTTGTGCCATACCAAATGCACATGTGCGGAAGTTCCGCGCACGCACATTTGGTGCGTGAGCAGGCCGGAGATGCAACTCACCTTACATGAGGCCAAAGAGGAGAGCCCTGCCTGTCATCTCTCCATCCTTATCCTTCTACAAATACTGTTAATCCCAGAACAATGCACCAGTTGAAAAAGGCTGAAAAGAAGTAAAGTAATTCCCAAGAGGCCCATTTGAACCTTCTGTTTTTATATTTTAATGGCTTCATTGATTTTTTAATATAACAGATATTACGTTTAATATATGCCTCTTTTGTCAATGTTGTATCAGAAAGCAGAAAAATTACTTCCCTACATGGGATTTCCCCCCTTCTTTTGTGCAAGCACAGATCTTCCCATCCCAGATAACCAGTTTGAGAATATGATCTAAACTAGTTGTTTCCAACATGGGACTACAACTCCCAGGAATCTTGATCATTGGTCATACTGGTTAGGATTTCTGTGAGTTTTAGTCCAACATATAGGAACTACTGTTTGGAAAGAGCTAATCAAGGTAAAAGTCTAGTCAGTCAATCTTCACGGTCAGTAGGGAGAGAAATAGTAATAACTCAAGGAGTTGCATCACTAAAGCATTAAGACAGATGACATTTCAAATGACTGGCTATGCTGTTCACAAGAGCTGAAGGTCCACGAGTTTAATCTAGAGCTGCTTCACAGATAGAGCATACAGGTATGCACAAGCTCACTGCAAGAGCCACGATGGTGTTGTGGCTTCAGTGTTGCAAATATGACTCTGGAGATCAGGGTACATGGTAGAATGGCTTATTCTGTTTTGCCTTGACTTGTACTTAACCCCTTGATCTGGCTATCGCTGTTTCCTATCTATAGAATTAGAATTACTTTATGGAAAGAGAAAGCTCGCTGTCAAATACTTGCAAGAAATAGGTGTGGCAAATCATTTTGCATTGTTGTTGAACCAGCCACAGGAAGGCTCAGCATGAATATTATGTTCTAGAAATGTGTAGCAAATTTTAATCGTTTTACATGCTAATCACGAAGTACTAAAATGAACTTTCCACAACGGAACAATGGTTAGCCTATGCAAGGCATATCCTTATCTAGCTGCGTATGCCATTTTTCTCTACCATTGCTCAATTCTGTAGAAAAGATTCATCGCATGCTCAACCAGCAGTAACACACCAGAGCTCTGAAATATCAAACAAAATTTGCAGGAAGAAGTCTGTCAAAACAATAGTCAGAATAAATGACATTTTTTAAAATAACTATCCCTTAAACCCTGGCGCTGAACACAGATGTTTTCTGCAGAAAAATTAGAGGGACTGAGGACTTTACTGCATGAAGCCACTGTCCCATGACATTCTTGCTACCAGACATTGTAGCAACTTACCAGTATGCCACACAACCGCAATACCTTGGCAGTGTAACATTGCACTTTTGGGTGGGTGGAGTAACCCCGCTCTCCCACTGTGCCATTTCCCCGCCTTTTAAAAAATCACTTTGCAATTATTCAAAGTGTAGATTATTTTTTTGTTAAAAAATCATTTTACAGAAACGGGAGAGCAGGACGATAATCCCACCTTCTGACATCACCAGCATCCCACCACAGAAGCATCACACAAAGTATGCCCCAAGACTGGGGCATGATCTTTGCCCATTGATCGTTGGGGGTGGCTTCATTGCAAGGAGGTACAACAGTGGCTATCACAGTCTGTGCAATAAAGTCCTGAATTATCTCCACTAGGACTTTGGTTCAATTCTAGTTTCAGCTCTTTAACATGCCCTCTCATTCCTTTCATCTCCCTGCTCCCTCTCATCCTATTACTGTTCTGAGCATTGCTCTGAGTCTCATTCCTCAGTATGACGTGTCTATTTAGTGTCTCATGGAGATTCTTTGAACACGTGAACTGAATTAAAATAGAAGTATAAGTAGAGGTGATGACAGACATACGTACTTTTGCCTTTGGTCCTTCAAGCTTATTCTCATCTGCCACTACTTAAAATAGCAATTTTGTTTAAAAAGATGGTCTTATCAAAGGACTTCAGTTCATTTGTAATACATATATGATTCACAAGTACAAATTATCCCAGTCTTAAACCCCTAGCTTCATTAAAAAAAAAGGGGGGGGGAGAAGAAAGCAAAAATTAATAGGCCTTTGACTGACACCTGAAGAATGGCTGCAAGCCAGAGGCCTCATAGGACTGTGTGAACCAATTCTTTGCCAAAATATAGCTTCATTTCAGCGGAAGAAGGGCACAAAAGACAACTAAGAAAAGCTGTGTGAGAGAGCAACAGAAGAAAACCAGAGAAATCAGAAGAGGAGAGAGACCCCTAGTGGAAGAAGGACTACTTGAGAAATCTGGAGGGCATTCGCGTGTGAAAGGTAAGAACATAAATCCCGCTTAATTTAAGGGTTCGAAACGCTTAATTGGACATACACATCAAAATGTACAACTCAAAAGGGAAAATAACACAAGCACCTAGATTGCAAGCTAGGAAGAATTCGCTCCCAGAAGAAATTGGATTTAAAGAAATTTGGCTAGAAATTTAAAAAAACCCACTTGAAACAAGATAAACAACTCCAGGAACTGCAAGATGAAATAAATAATTTGAAACATGAAATCAAAGATTTAAAATTACTAAAGGATGATCTTGATAGAGTAAAGCAAGACAATCAGAAGTTGACAAAATCCCAAACTAAATTAGAATACGAAGTTGACAGAATGGAAGCCCTAAATCAACAAATTCAACAACAAGCTGAGGTACTGGAAAATAAAGAACTTGAGTACCAACTCAGAATAGGAAGTTTAGAAGAATCAAAGAATGAAAATCTCAAGCAAATAGAAATTATAATTGACATTCTAGCAGAATTATTGAACGTAGATGCAGAAACCATTGACCAAGATTTGGACAGAACCTACATGGTGACCACAGGCTCCCCCCCAAAAAAACCGGCAAGAGATGTAATAATGACTTTCAGCAGAAAAAGAATTAGGGACGAGATCCTAAAAAAAACACAAGAAGATCAATCTATTACAAAGATAAAAGAGTAATCATTATGAAAGAAATCTCTCAACAAACTCTGGCTCATCGCAGAAAATACTACTTTTTGACTGAAGAACTTATCAAAAGAAAGATAAAATTTAGATGGGAAAAGACCGAAGGCATCTCTGTGATACCAGATACTGGTTAAATACGGAAGAAAAGGCAAGAGCCTTTTTTTCAGAAGCATATACAAGGGGCAAAGCAAAAACATTCACCAAGAAACAACAGTAACAAAGAAGAAGAGATGCAAACAAAGGAACCAGAAGACTTTGCGGAAGATAGAGAAACTGAAGATAAGAAAGAAATGAACCTCCTTAAAACTGAAAAGAGAACTAAAAAGACTAAGAGAATTCCCCCCTGAAAATTATCAGTTGGTAGTGCCACAGGAGCTGTTGCAACGGGAAATGCAAGAGGATCCGCAAGGGCAGGAATCTTAAAATCTTCTCAAATAATATCAATGGCATAAATTCCCCAAATAAAAGGAAGAGAATATTTAACTATTTAAAACAAAAGAACTATGATCTAATTGAACTGCAGGAGACACACATTACCAACAAGCATGTGAAACATCTAGAACAAGTAAGACTTGGTAAAGAATATCATGCATCTTATGAAGTAAAGAAAAGAGGGGTGGTCATATATGTAAAAAAAATATTCTCGTCAGAATTAGTTTTCAAAGACAACCAGGGTAGATATCTTGGAATTATTATGGAAATAAACAATAAAAATATTAATTTGTAATATTTATTGTCCTAATGGCCCTAAATTCATCTTTCATTAGTCACGTGCTAAGGATTGGTAACTCATGATCCTACAAGATGCTCACTGAGATTCTTTGCTGTATATCATCCCACACGAAAACCTTTTAATCCATAAACCATACTGGAACAAGCTAAAGTCTTCTGTAGTCTGGCATTTTAACACAATGGTCAAGCAAAAATATATGATCAACCTAATGTAGGAGTTGAGTTTTGATTTTTTTTCGTGTGTCAGGAGTGACTTGAGAAACTGCAAGTTGCTTCTGGAATGAGAGAATTGGTCGTCTGCAAAGACATTACCCAAGGGATGCCTCGGTGTTTTTGATGTTTTACCATCCTTGTGGGAGGCTTCCCTCATGTCCCTGCATGGGGAGCTGGAGCTGACAGAGGGAGCTCATCCATGCTCTCCCTAGATTTGAGCCTCCGACCTGTCAGTCTTCTGTCCTGCCAGCACAAGGGTTTAACCCATTGCGCCACCGGGGGCTCCACTAGGAGTGAAATAATACCATTCCACTAATTTCTTCTAGCAACTGGAAGTGTCAAACTGTTTTTGACACACGAGGTAATACATAGTAACTGTGACTAATAGTCACTGATCCGTAGCTATGATTTCCGTGAATGCTGTATATGTACTTTGGCGCATTCATGGTACTCAACCATCTATGGTTTGGGAATGTTTTTAAAAAGCCCCAAATCCAATTTTATACAAGGAACACCATTTTACTGTGCCATTGTTTGTGGTGGGACCTAAACATCCACAGATTTTGGTATCCACAGTGAGATCAAACACCAGCAGACACCAGATTATCAATCATGCTACCCATGCTCCATTCTGCCTTGGTCAGACCACACCTGAAATACCGTGTCCAGTTCTGGGCACCGCGGTTTAGGGGAAATGTTGACATGCTGGGATGTGTCCAGAGAAGGGCAACCAAAATAATCAAGGATCTGGAGACCAAGCCCTATGAGGAGCAGCTTAAAGAGCTGGGCATGTTTGGCCTGAAGAAGAGAAGGCTGAGAGGAGACATGACAAGGGCCATGTGAGGGGAAATCACAGGGAGGAAGGAGCAAGCTTGTTTTCTGCTGCCCTGGAGACTAGGACGCGGAACAATGGCTTCAAACTACAAGAAAGGAGATTCCACCTGAACGTTAGGAAAATCCTGGCTGTGAGAGCTGTTCAACAGTGGAACTCTCTGCCCTTGCTGATGGCCAATTCTCTCACACCAGAAGCGACTTGCAGTTTCTCAAGTCGCTCCTTATATGGAAGGGAGGAAAAAAGCAGTATGGCTCTATGGCAGGGGTGGGCAATTATTTTTTCCAAGGGGCCACACGAGAGCCAAAAAATATTATGGAGGGCCACACCTAAGGGCGGAACTACATTCTAACCTACATAATTAATTAATTAATTAATTAACTATATTTTCTATATATTACACATCATTAATATTAACATATTAATATATCAAGAAATATTCATATATTATTAGTATTAATATCATAATTATTATATCATAGTGTATATATTATAGACATTATAATATATTGAAATTATAATATAATATAACATTAAATTATTTATTATATTTTTATATTATTATAAAAATATTATAAAATAATAATAAAAACCACTAAAATAAAATAAAATGAAATTCAAGATGACAAGGTGCGAACCAAGGTGGAGGCCGACATCCTCAAGAGAGGAAGGATCCCAAGATGGAATGACCCAGCCCAGATAGATGCAAAGAATAATCACCCCCCCCCCCCAAAAGGCCAAGAGGAAGAGGGCACCCGGTTCCTGACTTCTACCCACTTCTGGCTCCGGTTCCCCCTTGGAGTTTCCACTCCGAAACAAAAATAATCTGAATTAGGAAGACAGGGGGGGAAAGCAGAGGCTGGCACACACAAGCTCTTTGGGAAACCCCACAAGTTCCTGGGAAAAACTCAGGCCCGGATTAGCGGACTGTGCCGCCTAAGCCCCCCTGTCTAAATACCGCCCCCAGGGGGTGGGGCCTTTTGCAGGGGGTGGGGCCGGCGTGACGGACAAGGCGCCGCCGGAAGTCCCGCCCCTAGGGAGAATCACGCGGCTTTCCCCGCCGCCCCCCGCTCATATTTGGGGCACTGGCGAGCGGGGCGGCAGGGGGGAAAGACACGTGAGTCGCCATAGGGGCGGGACTTCCAGCGGCGCCTTGTCCGTCATGCCGGTTCCACCCCCTCCCTTCACTGAAGGGAGGAGGGGCGGAGCCGCTGCCGGCGTGACGGACAAGGCACCGCCGGATGTCCCGCCCTTAGGGCGACTCACGCGGCTTCCCTGCTGCCGCTGCGCTCACACCGGCGCCCCTCCTCCCTTCACTGAAGGAAGGAGTAGCACCCACCCGCGTGGGGCGGCGGCAGGGGAAGCCGAGTCAATCGCCCTAGGGGCAGCGGGACTTCCCCCCGGCTCCTTGTCATCCCTCACGCGGGCGGGCACCACTCCTTCCTTCACCCCTTCCTTTAGGCCCGGAAATGCCGCCCCCCAAATCCACCGCCCGAGGCCATGGCCTCAGGTGGCCTTATGGGTAATCCGGGCCTGGAAAAGCTGGCTGTGTTTTCTCATGGGGAGGGCTTGGTTGATTATTCCTTGCATCCAAAAGGCCACGGAGCCCTCCCCACAAGAAAACGCAGCCAGCCTCTGCTTTCCCCCCTGCCTCCTTCCCAAGGAAACCCTCCGCCAGGCAGGCTCCCTCCCTCCCTCACCTCTGGACTTCGGGTGCTGTTCGCCTTTTGGATACAAGGAACAATCAACCAAGGCGAGGGAGGAAGAAGCAGCGGGGCTTACCTTGTGCTAGAAATGGGGGAGCAGCACCCGAAGTCCAGAAGCGAGAGAGCGAGGGAGCCTGCCTGGCGGAGGGTTTCCTTGGGAAGGAGGCTGAGGCAGTCCTGCTCTGCCACTGCCTGGCTCCAGCAGGCAAGGATCGAGCCGGGAGAACGAACTCTCAGGCGTCAGCGTCGGAGGGGGATTCCGCCATGTCAGTCACAGGCGGCATCGAGCAGGAAGTTCTTCGGGAACTGCAGCGAGGGACAGGAAGAGGCACTCTGCTCCCTCCCCTCTCTTCCGGAAGGAAGCTGCGGGCCGGATGGCATCGCCCAAAGGGCCGCATTTGGTCCGCGGGGCGTAGTTTGCCCACCCCCGCTCTATGGTGTTAGAGATGTAATTGCTATAGAAGCCAAAAAAGCAATATACCTATTACAAGGGCACAAGCTAGAACTCCTTTTGTTCTCCTAGTTAACAAAGGTTATGGGATTCAAAAGGGATTCAGTTACAGTCATAAAATTGAAATGGCACAGTGGTTTAACGTTGGACAAAGACTTTTGAGAGTCCAGAGTTCAAAACCCAGCTTAGCCATGGAAGCCTATTGGATGACATTCTCTCAGCCTTATAGGAAGTTAACTGCAAAGCACTTCTGCCAAAAACAAAACCCAAAACAACAAAAACTGAGGTCACAATCAGAGTTCAAAGCACATAACAGGAATACACATCTATGCAGCTTCTGCCATTCCAGAACCACAAAAATGCCATGACAAAACTGTCTGCCCCCACCCCACAGCCAAGCTGGCTGGAAGATTTAGGGTTCTGTTTCCCCTCCAAATTCTTCTCTTTTTTGCCAGATGGGGAGATTGTAATTTTCATTTTCAGGTCTCGTTCTCTTGCAAAATTCTAGCGCTCGCTATTGTAAAAAGCAATCTGTGCATGGTTTCTCTTCCCAACATCCCTTTTATGCCACACCAAATGGCACACCTGTTTATTTTCCTTCTTTCTTACCATTATTTTTAAAAGGACAATGGGGAATTTATTTATTTATTTATTTCCAACATTTCTACCCCGCTCTTCTCAACCCCCGGGGGGGCACAGAGCGGCCTAACAAAAGGCACAATTCGATGCCCACACAGTAAAATACAATATAAAAACCAAAAAACATTCAGCATTAAAATACAATTAAAATACAATTAACATTAAAACATCACACACATTCACATAAATTAAAAACAGTGTTCCGTCCATAACAGGAGCATTGAGCCACATCTATCAACTTGCCCTTACAAATCCAGTCCAAAGTGCTGCATTGTGCTAATGCGCAAACGCCTGGTCCCACAGCCAGGACTTCACTCCTTTCCTGAATGCCAGGAGGGGTGTGGTCGATCGTATGTCGCTTGGGAGCGCGTTCCACAGATGGGGAGCCACCACCGAGAAGGCCCTCTCGCTCATCCCCACCAACCGCGTTTGAGAACTTGGCGGGAGCGAGAGCAGGGCCTCCCCGGACGATCTTAAATTACGAGATGGGACGTAGAGGCTGATGCATTCATAAGAACATAAGAGCCATGCTGAATCGGACCTCAGCCCATCTAGTCCAGCAATCTGTATCACACAGTGGCCCACCAGTTGTACACGGGGATCTCGAGCAGAAGGGAGGGCAAAACCCTGACCTGCTCCCGACCCCCCACAGCCAGTACCCAGGGAAATCCTGCCTACCTCAACCAACTCCGAGGTGGCACTTGGATGTCCATTTCAGTAACTACTGATTCCCTTGGTATCCATGAATCTGTCTAATCCTGCCTTGAAGTTGTCCAGGCTGACCGCTGTCACAACCTCCTCTGGAAGTGAGTTCCATAACCCAATGACCCTCTGGGTGAAGAAATTTCCCTTTATTAGTCCTAACTTTCCTACCTTGGAGCTTCAGGGAGTGCCCCTAGTCCTAGTGTTTTGTGACAGAGAAAATAGTTTTTCTTTATTCACCTTTTCTATCCCATGCATGATTTTATACACTTCGATCAAGTCACCTCTTAGACGCCGTCTTTCAAGGCTGGGCCAGAACAAGTAAGCTGGGCCAGAACCGTATAGAGCTTTAAAGGTCAAAACCAGCACTTTGAATTGAGCTCAGAAGTGGACAGCCAGCCAGTGGAGCAGGGGGTGGTATGCTCCCTGTACGGAGCTTCAGTTAGTAACCTGGCTGCCACCCGTTGGACTAGTTGTAATTTCCGAACTGTCTCATTTGGACTAGAATTTGAACTACGAGTATCGAAACACTGAATTTTATGCAATTCTACATGGCTGTTTTCATTAGGATTTGTTTCCTAATATGAATACGCGTGAATTTTGGAGGGCTATCCATTTTGGAGGGTGACATGAAGTTCACCAACATAAAAGATATGAAAGACGAGTCTGGAGCAGGCCTGGGCAAACTTGGGCCTTTCAGGTGTTTTGGACTTCAACTCCCACAATTCCTTTGGAAGGGGCCTGAGGCTGTGAGGAATTGTGGGAGTTGAAGTCCAAAACACCTGAAAGGCCCAAGTTTGCCCAGGCCTGAAGACTAAGCAAATGGGTTAAGATGAAAGTGGAGTAAGCAATAATAAATAATAATAAAACTTTATTTATAACCCGTCCTCTCTCCCGAAGGAACTCGGGGCAGTTGCACGCTTCATGTGCAAGAGATGAAGCTTTATAGGTGTATAAAGAAATGAAAAGCCAACTAAAATAATGTTTAACGAATTAAAATAATATTGCACAATAAAATGCAACAACCTACATGGATTATAAAGTCTTGATACTGATTTTCAAAAGCTAGCCGTCTCCATTCAGCAATGTAGGCAATGGACAAAAAAAGGATTTATACTTCTACTTAAAAAGTACAAGTTCTTCAAGCTCATAATCCCCCGTGCGTATAATTATAAAGCCATTAAGGCATAGCATGTGAAAATGTTAATGGGCATGAGCACATTACTGAGACTCACATTCAATCTCAAGTATGGACATCTGAGTTTTAGTATTCTTGAAAACTTTGGCAAGGATCCTATAGTGGCAAGCCACTCACGTAATGGTTTGTCACCTGTGTAGTTTAACGCACTAAGACTCTAAACTATCTAGTCCGTGAGCTGCTTTTTGCTGACGATGCTGCCCTTGTCGCCCATTCAGAAGCAGCCCTGCAGCGCCTCACATCCTGCTTTGCAGCAGCTGCAGAACTGTTTGGGCTGGAAGTCAGCCTGAAGAAAACGGAAGTCCTCTACCAGCCCGCACCACAGGAAGAACACCATCATCCCCACGTCAGCATAGGCACATCTGTCTTTGCACAATCCTAAATATACACTGGACAGACTATGTGATGAATGTTGCTGTCCTTGAGCAAGCAGGGATCACCAACATTGAGGCCATGCTATTGAGAACACAGCTGCGCTGGGCAGGGCACGTCTCTAGGATGGAGGACCACCGCCTCCCAAAGATACTACTCTATGGTGAACTCACCACAGGCCAGCGCAAGAGAGGCGCCCCCAAAAAGAGATACAAGGACTCCCTGAAACACCATCTCAGGCTCAGCCAGATTGATCACCAACAATGGTCCACCCTGGCCTCACATCGGGAGGCGTGGAGACGCACTATCCACAATGCTGTGGCCTCGTTCGAGAAGACACGCCGAATGGGTCTCGAAGAGAAACGACAACGCAAAAAGAACTACAACTTGGAAACAACATCACACAAGGATGCTTTCTGC
This sequence comes from Anolis apletophallus, assembly GCA_030556195.1. NCBI lineage: Eukaryota > Metazoa > Chordata > Lepidosauria > Squamata > Anolidae > Anolis > Anolis apletophallus. Next base: position 203,314,564 of record JARBWK010000003.1, read on the forward strand.
TGTGCTTTCTGCAACCGAATTTGCCTATCTCAGATTGGCCTTTTTAGTCATCAACGCGCTTGTAAAAAGCGTGGGATGAGTCCTTCCTAAGAATCTTCGTTCGCGAAGTAATGCTGAGAGTTTAACCAGCCGAGTCTTGTATCCTTGGGTCCTCAGTGCCAAAGGACAATGGGAAGCGTAACGTGAATAATTATGTGTGACATTGTATAGGTCATTTCCCAACCCACCCCTTTTACAGTGGGATGCAGTTCTGTAATAATTTTCTTCTTAAAGGAAGGAAAAAGATAATTTTAGTTATTTTCTTTTTGCTGCGAGTCTTCAAAAACGATGCAGTTTTGAGGCTCATCTCCAATTTGAGAATAATCCTGTGAAAAATTGGCCTGTACAGGCAGTCCCTACGCTACAAACATCCAACTTACAAATGACTCATAGTTAAGAACAGGCGTGAGAGAACAGGAAGTGAGAGCAATCTACCCCTCTGAAGTGAAATTCACTCCTGAGTTGTCATAGGGAAAAGGTGTCTCACCTGAAGTTTTCTCACCAATCCTTGTTTCCACAATAAGCATAATTTTTCAAAATCCAATTATCACAGGGACAGGAAGTGAGGTGAAATCTTCTGAACGGGGGGAGATGGACAAACACCATCGGGGTAACAATTCTTCCCTGTGGCTGGAGTTACACTTAAAGATGTACCTGTTCTGACTTACATACAAATTTAACTTAAGAACAAACCTACAGAACCTATATTGTTCATAACTTGTAGATTGCCTGTAGTTGATTCATACAGCAGAGGTTGTTTTCTGTGTAGAAATTAGTTTTTTTGCACACACAGAGCTGTTTTCTGTGCAGATAATGCATAAAATGCAGATAATTGTTTAGCATGCACAATGCTGTTTTATACGAAATAATCATGTGCAACTTTTGTACTAACTCTGTCTTCCATCTAGTCGACTTTTTGTCAGTGTTTCCTGAATCTCAAGTATTCTTTCTATCCCTAGCGCCTGGATCCTGAGGACTTCTCAAAACCAGGATATCTATTAAGACATGGGTAGGAGACGAATACCTCTTTCTCTAGTTGCTGCTGTGCCTGTCATTGCCGTCTTCTTTGAAAACAACTATGCTAGCAGAAATGAAATATTTTTCTTGGTAACTCAACTCTCATATGACGACAGTGGATTTAACAGGCTTTCTTTAGTTTGGTGAGCTACCAAATGAACTAAATTCCTGATTCAGCCTGTGTTGTCGGAGCTAGACAAAGAAACAAAAAATATACAGACATACATGCATTCAAATAGATGGTGTTATCTTCCAAGAGCTTTTGCATTTGTAAAGACAGCAGGTCTGACAATGAAAACCAATTTCTATTCTCATTTAGTAGAACTCCACTAAATTAATAACTAATGGAGTGAAACAAGGTTGTGTTCTTGCACCAACCCTATTTACAATCTTCTTCAGCATGATGCTCCAAAGAGCTACGGCAGACCTGGAAGAAGACGGCATATATATGCGCTATCGTACTGATGGCAGCTTGTTCAACTTAAGCCGTCTGAGGGCTCGCACTAAGACTCTAAACTATCTAGTGCGTGAGCTGTTTTTTGCCGACGATGCTGCCTTTGTCGCCCATTCAGAAGCAGCCCTGCAGCGCCTGACACCCTGCTTTGCAACAGCTGCAGAGCTGTTTGGGCTGGAAGTCAGCCTGAAGAAAACGGAAGTCCTCTACCAGCCCACACCACAGGAAGAACACCACCACCCCCATGTCAGCATAGGCAAATCTGTGCTTAAGTCCGTTCAGCAGTTCACCTACCTGGGAAGCATCATCTCTTCAGACACCAAGATAGATCACAGATTAGCAAAGGCATAGAGTGCATTTGGAAGGCTTCACAAAAGAGTCTGGAGCAACAAGCACCTGAGGCAAAGCACCAAAATCAGTGTGTACAGAGCTATCGTGCTGTCTATTCTCCTCTATGGGTCTGAAACATGGGTCACCTATCGCCAACACCTACGACTCCTCGAATGCTTTCATCAGAGCTGTTTTGCACAATCATAAATATACACTGGACCAACTATGTGACTAATGTTGCTGTCCTTGAGCAAGCAGGGATCACCAGCATTGAGGCCATGCTATTGAGAACACAGCTGCGCTGGGCAGGGCACGTCTCTAGGATGGAGGACCACCACCTCCCAAAGATACTACTCTACGGTGAATTCCCACGGGTCCGCGCAAGAGAGGCACCCCAAGAAGAGATATAAGGACTCCTGAAACAACATCTCAGGCTCGGCCAGATTGATCACCAACAATGGTCCACCCTGGCCTCACATTGGGAGGCATGGAGATGCACTATCCACAATGCTGCGGCCTCTTTCGAGAAGACATGCCGAATGGGTCTCGAAGAGAAACAGCAACGCAGAAAGAACCGCAACTTGGAAACAACATCACCTAAGGAGACTTTCTGCTGTGCTTTCTGCAACCGAACTTGCCTATCTCAGATTGGCCTTTTTAGTCATCAACGCGCTTGTATAAAGCTTGGGATGAGTCCTTCCTAATAATCTTCATTCGCGAAGTAATGCCGAGAGAAATTAACCGCTGAATGATGAGTCAACACTGAATGGGAAGTCAGCGTAGTCAGGCTCGTATCCAACTGCTCGTTCCAACTAGAGTAGGTCCGACTCCCTGGATCTACTATTGTTGGGATTAGTGACTGAATTTGGGTGTGACTATTGCACTTGGTCCATGATCTTTCATCCAAGCCTATGAGGCCCGTGTTTTTGTTACAGAAGATCTGCAAGGTACGTATGAAGCTTTACTGGCAATATCCAGCTGTCTCTCTCATTTTAGAGCACACACACACACACACACAAACCCCATCATGCATAAGCTGTATTTCATTCTATAAAACAGCATACTTACACTGACAGAAGAGGAATTAGAAAAAACAAACCAAGGCTTGAAAGGTATTCGCTGTGACGCACTGCAACTCTCATCTTGGTAAGAGAAATGGAATGTCTTTTGTGGTAAAAAAAATAAATACCACAACAAGTGCCATGCATTTTCGGATGAAAAGAAAGGTACACAAGGCCAAGAAACACTGTTTGTTCAATCACATCCCAAAGAACAATTTTGGCAGCAGTCTCGTGGCAAATTGTCCTTTTCTGGTCCAATAACACACGTAGTTACCGTATTTCTCTCATCAGTTACCTCAAATCTAACAAGCAACTAACAAGGCTGGGGAATCCACTGTGTAAATAAAAGTGGCATCTGTGTCACATGGAAAAGGAAGATGAATTCAACATACAAATACCATTTTTGTCAGCTGGTTCATGTCTCATGTCTCAAGTCCAAATAATAATAAATAAATATTTCTATTCTGCCTCCCAGTTGTCAGGATTAAATAATCCAGTGTTTCCCAACCTTTTTTGAGCCTCGGAACACTTTTAACATTAAAAAAAATCTGGGGGCACACCACCAACCAAAATGACACTCTAACACAGTAAAGAACAGCTGGGGGATGGTGGCCTGCTGGGAGCAGCTGCTGGGAGTGCCAAAGCCAGGGAAGGGGGAGGAGCCAGGCCACTCCATGCCCCTCCCCCTGGTTTCAGCTCTCCCACAGCTTCTCCAGCCTTGAGGGGCAGTGCCAAGCCAGCGGTGGCAGAGCCAGCACAATGCTGGCTTGGCACTGTCCCTCAAGGCTGGGGAAGCTGGGGGGGAGCTGAAGCCGGGGAGGGGTGGAGTCAGGCCCCGCAGGCAGAGCCAGCACAATGCTGGCTTGGCACTGTCCCCAAGGCTGGAGAAGCTGTGGGAGAGCTGAAGCCGGGGAGGGAGGGGTGGAGCCAGGCCCCGCCAGCTCCCTCCTGCCTTCAGTTCTCACAGCTTCTCCAGCCTTGAAGGAGGCAGTGCCAAGCCAGCGGTGGCAGAGCCAGCACAATGCTGGCTTGGCACTGTCCCCTCAAGGCTGGAGAAGCTGTGGGAGAGCTGAAGCCAGGGGGGTGGAGCCAGGCCCCGCCCCCCTGCCTTCAGCTCTCCCACAGCTTCTCCAGCCTTGAGGGGCAGTGCCAAGCCAGCGGTGGCAGAGCCAGCACAATGCTGGCTTGGCACTGTCCCTCAAGGCTGGAGAAGCTGTGGGAGCTGAAGCCGGGGGAGGGGGCGGAGCCAGGCCCCGCCATGCCCTGCCCCTCCGCCCGGCTTAAGCTCCCTCACAGCTTCGCCAGCCTTGAGGGGGCAGTGCCAAGCCAGCGGTGGCAGAGCCAGCACAATGCTGGCTTGGCACTGTCCCCTCAAGGCTGGGGAAGCTGTGGGGGAGCTGAAGCCGGGGGGAGTGGAGTCAGGCCCCGCCAGGCCCCGCCCCCCCCGGCTTCAGCTCTCCCAGCTTCTCCAGCCTTGAGGGGGCAGTGCCAAGCCAGCGGTGACAGAGCCAGCACAATGCGGGCTTGGCACTGTCCCCTCAAGGCTGGAGAAGCTGTGGGAGAGCTGAAGCCAGGGGAGGGGTGGAGGCCCCGCCATGGAGCCAGCCCCCCCAGCTTCCGCTCTCCCTCAGCTTCTGTAGCCTTGAGGGGGCAGTGCCAAGCCAGCAGTGGCAGAGCCAGCACAATGCTGGCTTGGCACTGTCCCCTCAAGGCTGGAGAGGCTGTGGGAGAGCTGAAGCTGGGGGAGGGGGCGGAGCCAGGCCCCGCCATGCCCCACCCCCCTGGCTTCAGCTCTCCCACAGTTTCTCCAGTCTTGAGGGGGCAGTGCGAGCGAGGGGCAGGAGTCATGGCCCCTGTCCCCGGCGCCGCTGTCCGCCATGACTCCCGCCCCTCGCTCACTGAAGCTGTGCAGAGGGGGAGGAGCATGAGCAGTGGACAGGCTTCAGTGGGCAGGGCTCCTCCTCCGCGCAGCTTCAGCGAGAGTCATGGTGGATTGGAGGCTGGCTGGGGAAACTGCTGAAGGAGGTGGTGCCCCGGCCCCTTCTTCTTTTTCTTCACCGCTGCCCGGCCCTTCCTCCTCCTTCCCCAAGGAGCAGGAGTTCGACAGGAGGAGGGGAGAAGGAAAGGGGGGCAGAGAGCTTTTCTCACGGCACAGCAGGACGTCCATCACGGCACACTACTGTGATTGGGAAACACTGAAATAATCTGTAGCCAAGTCTTTTAGGTCAAAGCTATATATTCATTACAACTTTGTAAAAGTCTTTTGTACCCGACCGCTATGCAGCCTCAATGCAGAAAGGCTCAATATTAGTACATTGGTATATTGTATTATTCAGCCCGAATGCTGAAATGTAATCTAATCTTTACTTTCAAATATATTTCAAGGCACATTAAGATTGATACTGTAGCTAATTTAAAAGCACATTCATATTACACCAAAAATATGGTTTGGATTTCATGATGTATGGAGCTTTTTTCTACCGGATAAATTATAAAATGAAGTGAAAAGAAACATGTAATGGGAGCATATGAGGAAGGCACACAAAGCTATGATCGTTGGTTAATATTTGCTTTGGAAACCTATTTTTTATTATTCAATAGGTATTAAGCTAACTTCTTCTATAAACACATACGTTTCGGTAAACTTCCTTTGGTGACAAGCAAGACAAATGAAAAAAAGGTTTTCTTTAAAAAAAAATTAACACAAAGGGATCATAGACAGAAATGTATTTATTGCAAAACAAACGAACGAACAAAAAAAAAAGACGACAGAAAGTGGTTGGAGGAATGGCACATTAAACTAAGAATTTAGAAACATCTTACATTCTGCCCTAATGGCAGCACAGTTAATTAGGACAAAAGGTCTTCTCGCCGCTCGTTTCAGCTGGAGGGTGTTTCTGCAGACCTGGCGGGCAAGTTTAGTCAAGTATGTCGTATGAAGGAAGAAAGACTGGCGCGTCTTCACCGCAGATTTTGGACTGCCAGTGTTCCGGACAGGGATCCCTTGTGTTGCCTGTCGAGACATGTGCGTCCTGACACATGACTCCTGTAGGGAAAAATAAAAATTGCAAATCAGACTTGTGTCGCTGTGGTGAAGTCATATTTCTTTATTACAGGTTTTTAATATGTTTGATATTTATATATATGTATGTATGTATGTTGAAGGAGTAAAAACTTAGCAAACCCTAAAGGGGTAACAGAGATATCAGCGTGCCGAACCTCCAAGGGGTTTCAGTTACTGTGGAAACAGGAGGCGGAGCCTGCAACTGGCCTTAGAATCTTTGGATTAAAACTTTAGCAATTGGGAGTTGATAGCGAAAGTCGAAGGAGAGAGGTGTGTGGAGAGTTAGGGAGTCCGTTTTAGCCAGCTGTCAGTGGGTTTTTTAAAAAAGAGACTTTGACTCTACCCTGAGAGAGAGTAGAAGAAAAGCTGTGTTTGAACTGCTAGGAAAACAGTTGGGTTTAAGGACAAGCAGTTAGTGTAAAGACTGCTGAGTTATTGGTTCGGGGAGTGCATCATATAGTATCAAGTTGTATCTCCATAGTTAGTGTATTGTAACCTTAAGATACGTGCCTCTGAGAAGATACTGTAACCACCTAAGCTTTGAACTCTGAAACCTCCATGCTTAGAACACTGTTTGAATATCTCCCCGTGTAGTTCTTTCACCCACAAGTCTTGAAAACAACTTCTTCCTAGTGGGTAGCCAAGTATAGTGAATGGTGGCAGCGAAAGTTAACAAATAGTGTCAGTGGGAGTTTGGGTTAGAGTAATACCCTGCCCTGACACAGTAATCGGAAGGTCAGTGGGAAAGCTGACCTGTGTGAATACTTATTACATTATATGGTGGCAGCAAGAGAGATTAAAAGAAGACTTTATATAAATTGGTGGTAAGGGTGGAATAAGAAAACTACCCGGCCACAGTTGAAAGTGTAATATAGAGAGTCCTTACATATTTTAGAGAGTCCTTGCAGTCGCCATCTAGGAACTCATCCCCCATTGTAGTATTATTTTCCTGTATGTGACTGACCTTGCCTCCCTTCCCTTCCATATTAGAAATAAGCACAGCCGTTTTTCTAGCACTGCCATGCAACTCCTCTCTCAGAAATTTTGCAAAGTCAAAATAGAGGGAGGCTTCCTAGCTTTTTCCCATTCATAACCACTAGCTCCTTTCATCCACTTCACTGCAATGTAACCATTTGAAAGCCTACATTTCACATGGGTTCTTTGGGCCCAGCCTGCTGTAATACAGTGCCTCAAAAAGAGCAGAGTAGAATGGGAGAACTAAATGACTTAGCCACGGTGGTCCGTGCTCTGGTTACATCCCGTATAGACTCTGAATACTGCTCGGAAGCTGCAATTAGTCCAACGCTCAGCAGCCAGGTTATTAATGGGAGTGGGGTACAGGGAGCGCACAACTCCCTTGCTGCGCCAGCTCTATTGGCTACCAATTAGCTTCCGAGCAGAATTCAAAGTATGTTTGAGTCTGGTCTGAGTCTCTCTATGCCGGTCTGAGTCCCTCGATAGAGGTGAGAAGGTTGGGGCACAAAAGTTTTAAATTTATTTATTTGTCACGTTTCTATACTGCCCCTCTCAGCCCGAAGGCGACTCGGGACGGTTTACACAGGCAGTCTCTGCCCTCAATACAACACAGCAACAAGTCAACCCCCCCAAACATATAATAACAATTTAACAATTAAAAACATAAATAAATAAATATGTGTTTTCACCTATAAATCCCTATACGGTTCTGGCCCAGTTTACCTGTCCGAACGTATTCTCCCCTATGAACTATCAAGGATGCTAAGATCATTCGGAGAGGCCCTGTTCTCAGTCCCGCCACCTTTGCAAGCACGTCTAGTGGGAACGAGAGACAGGGCCTTCTCTGTGGTGGCCCCTCGGCTATGGAACTCCCTCACTCCTGAGATCAGATCTGCCCTGCCCTCTTGTCATTCAGGAGGCTAGTGAAAACCTGGCTATGGAACAACGCATTCCCAGAATAACGGCTGAGACTGGTTATAGCCCAAAGTGAGCGACCACATATACGGACTGAGTTGAACATGATTTCATTTGGGCATTTGGCTTATATGTATTTTAGCTGTATGTATTTTAATCTCGTATTGTTGTAGGATGTTTTAATTTGTATTAGTAGCAATTAATCTTTGCCGTAAGCTGGTCTGAGTCCCTCTCGGGGGATATAAAGAAGATTGGGATAAATAATAAATAAATAAATCTACTTTTCACCCGCTCTTCCTTCATTACTGCTTTTTCTCCCACTGCTGCCAGCGACCAAGGAAAGAAAAGGAAAGTAGATGGAGGGTTAGAGGTTGCAAGGGATGCTTTGGACGAAAGGAAAGGACTGGCAGCGATGGAAGAGGAAAGGTTTTCTAAGACTATAGTATCGTTAGACAACAAGGGTGAGCCTGTTCTCTGCTGCTCAAGAGAGCAGGCAAACTAAGAGATTCAAATTGCAAGAAAAATATTCCACCTAGATCAGGGCTGTCCAACAGGCGGCCCTGGGGCCGTACACGGCCCCCGAACCCCTTCCTTCCGGCCCCCTAACTTGTTTTAATAAAACACCAATTAAAAATAAATAAACAATAAATAAAAAAATACCTACTTCCGGGTTTAGGCAAGCATCGTGAGACTACGCCAGCCACAGACGGGATTTCGAGGGAAGTCGAAATCCCGTCTGTGGCTGCGTAGTCTCGTGATAGCTGCCAAAATATTGGGTCCCGCGGGATTTGCGGCCGTCCTGGGCACGCGCCTCCTCCTCCCTCGCGGCTGCTTCCAGGCCAGCCCCCATTCCCTCAGAGAGAGGGAGGAGGGGAGTGAGGCAGGGAAAGCCCCTCCTGGCTCTGTCCTCTTCCTGTGGAGGGCCCTCGCTTCCCGCCCCGCGGATGGGAGAGCCGCCACGCCTGACCTGAGCTTAGCCTCGGCTCCAGCGGGGCTCTCCGGGGACGGCGTCGTCGTTGGCGCTTCGGCCCTGTGGCGGGGCTCTCGCAGGATGGGTAAGGAAGGGCCTTGCTCGAATCAAACAATCTAAAAACAGTGGGACGTTGGGTGAGGGGGGGAGGGGTCCCTCAGCGGCGGTTTCCTTGGCAACGCTTCCTTCCCCTCCTCCGCGCCCCCTCCCCCTTGTTGTGCTGCCTTCCTCCGCGTGCAGGGCGCAACGTGGCTTCCTTTGCGCCTGCCCCCGCGGCTTGTTTTCCCTTCAGGGAGGGAGGGAGCTCTTTGGGCCTCCTCCACCCGCCTCTGGGAAAGGAGGCCCCATCAAGCCCTGCGATGGCATTGAGGTGTTTGGGTTTTTTTTGGTGTGTCCCAATTTGAGTGTGGACTCAAATAACTCAAAGGTATTAGGAAACATTCCCCCAAATCCACCAGTGTTCCCATTTGGGTATATTGAGTATTCATGCCAAGTTTGGTCCAGATCCATCATTATTTGAGTCCACAGTGCTCTCTGGATGGAGGTGAACTACAACTCCACAACTCAAGGTCAATTGTAAGTAAATTGGAGTCGGGGAGGGGGCGGAGCCGGGGAGGGGGCAGACCCTTCGGCCCCCCAGGTGATCAGTGACCGGAATTCCGGCTCTTGGGCCCATAGAACAGCCCTGACCTAGATATTAGGAAGATCTTCTTGAATGTTAGAGCTGTTTGAAAGTGGAGGAGATCGCTATGAAGGGTTGTAGAGTCGTCTTCTTTGGAGCTCTTAAAAGAGAAGTTGGATAACCATATCTCAAAAGTGCTTTAGTTTGCGCAGTCTTGCCTGGTAGGGAGTTGGACTAGATTGCAACCATTTCCCATTCTATGGTTTTATAATGAGCTCCTTTTTGGGAGATAAAGCGGGGTATAAATGTTGTTGTTGTTATTGTTGTTATTATTATTATTATTATCATTGCGGAGTTATTCCAAAATGTGGAGAGAAAAGCTACAATGGGTTCTTTAAGAATGATAGTCTAGGCCAGGCCTGGGCAAACTTGGGCCTTTCAGGTGTTTTGGACTCAAAAGGAAGGGGCCTGAGGCTGTGAGGAATTGTGGGAGTTGAAGTCCAAAACACCTGAAAGGCCCAAGTTTGCCCAGGCGTGGTCTAGGTCCTACTGGCTCTACCAACATAATAAACAGCAACAGTAACAGGTTGTGGCATGTGGTAGTTCCCAAAGCAGCCATTCCTATATTTCCCTGGCTCCATATACAACTCCTCTTGGGTGCCAGGCATTCGAGAAATAGATCTCTTGAAGCCGGTGACGGTCTCCTCCCATCAGAACAGAGAATAACGCTCTGTTCATGAACAGCATGTTCCCATAAGATGTTGGCCAACGTTTTGATATAAATATATGCAGTCGCAGAAACATTATTTACAGAGCACTCATTTCTAGCTCAAAGAACACAAATTTGTTTTCAAAATACAATGTGTGTGTGTGTGTGTGTGAATGATGGGGAAGTAACATGTTGGCTCTTAGACACATATAGCTATGAGAGCTCATAGGTTTGGAGGATAAATGATTTAGGCATTACCGACACTGAAATAATGAATGGTGAACAGTGATCATGAGATTTATAGACGCCTTGTGGTGTCGTGGCTTCAGCACTATGACTCTAGAGAATTCAATTCCTTAACATGCAAACTCATTGTGGGATTCTAGGGTAAGTCACACACTCTCAGTTCCAGAAAACCATGTGATAGGTTCGCTTTATGATCGGAATAAGCTAGAAACAACTCGAGGGCACACAACAACAACAACAAAATGAAATTATTCATAACCACAATAAGTATTCACCACTAAAAAGTGTAGATAATGGCGTTCGGCTCATTATGGGCATATTTAAAGTGAAAGTGCAATGACCCAGGACTGTTTACAATGGCTATGTCTTTGTGTGATATGTGTATATCAATTTACCTGTGCATGAGGCTTGACTGCTTCTGATATACTGTATGAAGGGGACGATACCAGCCATTACGGCGATACATTGAGTGCAGTCCCCTTTAAGGATCGGTGCGACCATCCTACATCCGGACACGTGGTTTGCCTGGGTCCCGGGAGAGCTGCAGTGCCATTCGCCCTCTATGCTCGTGAGACTTCGAGCATCACCAGGTGCGTTCCTGGGTAATGTAGTCCCGCGGAACTCTATCCCTACAGAACTCCATTCGCAGTCACGTTTGGGATATGCGTAAGAACCTTGTTGCCTTTTCAGACAGAACTGTTTACATGAACATTTGGACTACATATTGGCAACCAGTGCTTTCTCATTCAGGATAAAGCACTCTAATAGACTTGCGGATGGCATTTTCTGTGTTGAGAAACTGTTATGTTTACTTGTGGTAAAAACTGTAATATTTATTATTGAATGTGTTAAATGGACATATGTGACTAGCAAATGTGGTTATAGAGTGTGGTGTTTCAGCCTGGTGCTCATGTGCATGCTAGGGATGATGGAATTGTTCCTGAAAATGCTGATGATGGGATGCCTAGTGAAAATTCTGAGATGCAAAGTGAACTTTCAGATGAGGCTTGCTTTCCTGGGAACAGTTCTCTTCCCAGGGCGTCAGTAGATGAGAATTCTTGTGTTCAGGACTCTGAAGGTCTTGATGTTGATAACGGGACACCTGGGAATTTTAATGAGCTTTCATTTAACTGCCGAGATAGCATTCGAGAATCTAGGCAGGCCGCCAGCCTGCGACTTAGCAGTCAGTTTGCAAACCGAAACTGATTTGCCTTTATATTAGATTGCATTATTGCATTATTATTCAGTTTCCAGGCTCCGTTCAGAATATCATGCCAAGTTATTCTTGTTTTCAAGCTCTTGATTTTGCCTAGGCCTCTGTGCACGTTTTTGCTTCCAAAGCTGCCTTGTATCATTCATGGGATTTGCATCAAGCTTTTTACCTTTGTCTTTTGGATATTGGGACTAATTGAACTGTGTGATTTTGCCTTGGATATATTCTACAATTGATCTTCTTTTAACCCTTTTGTTGGACACTATATTTGTTTCAATAAAAACCTATTATTCAGACTGTCTGTTGTGTGTGTGTGAACTAGGGGGTGCTCCTTGTCCGAAGTGCAACATAGAGGCACACCACACGTGTCTTGGTATTCAAATAGAATATTTTGCATTTTGATTAATTTATTCTCATGTGATTATTGACACATATTTCCTGGTCAGTTATTGTTTGATCCAATACACAAACAAATATGCCACTGAGAACAGTAAATCATACACAAGGCTAAACCATAGGGTATAGAGGGGCAGAACTGTGAGAGTGATCAATAACGAGTCATAGTGTCATAAAAATCACAAATGCTGTAATTGTGAATAATATACGTGCCAAATAGCAGAACAATATCACGTATAGTGCAATGTAGTTCAATCACAATCTCGCAAGTCTGATATAACAAGTGTGACACATTCCAGCCCGGGAGGTCACTTGCAGTATCGACTTGTATCAAAACGCGGAAACGCGAAATCTCCCGTCCTGACTTTGAGTCCCAATTGTTCCACTACAACCCTGGGGAGGAGCGGTCAGAAGTCCAGAGCGCCCTGAGGAAGCGTGGTTTACGCGAAACGGCCATCTTGGCCTCAGCTTACCTCCAACCGTAGGCGCCTGCCCATCCGGCAGCTTGCCAGCTCTTCTACCCACTAAGGCTCCCCCATTGGCTCAGTCGTTAGCCTGTGAGTTATCAGACTCCGGACTATTTACAGGGGTACTCAGATTCTGTTAGAGCGTCGTTCAAGCCCATTGTATTGTAAGGGCTTAGCTTATTACGATTGTGTCACGCTTGCTATATCAGACTTGCGAGATTGTGATTGAACTGTACTACATTGCACTATATGTGATATTGTTCTGCTATTTGGCACGTATATTATTCACAATTACAGCATTTGTGATTTTTATGACACTATGACTCGTTATTGATCACTCTCACAGTTCTGCCCCTTTATACCCTACAGTTATGGTTTAACACTGTGAACTGCCCTGAGTCCTCTTCGGGGTTGAGAAGGGTGCTATACAAACACTGCCAATGTATTTATTATTATTTATTTAAAACATTTATATTCCACCCGCAGGGGACTCAGGGCAGAGCACAACATATATACGGCAAACACTCAATTCCGGGACATAAGACCATAAATATATACAAACATTACAATCACTTATATCCACTTGAAGATCAGTTGCTTTAAAACCAAATAAAGAAGTAAAGAGCCGTCCTGAGCCTGATTAGCGCCAAGGTGCCAATTACTGAATAGCAAGTCAAAACGTATGAACAATTTAATGATCCAACTGCATTCTATTTTGGACAAGCCATCGGGTCTTCCTTCAGAATAAATATGTTGAGGGCGGCACTGTACATGTTACGACAACTCCAATGTAAATAATACTATACCTCTGTTGTTTGACTGGGAGAAAATCTGTCTTCATTTGTCAGAGTTGGCATTTTCAGGCCACCATATTTCTTCCAATAAATCCAGCATGGTGCGCATAATCTACACTGCATATTGGGTGGACCCCAAGAATACCACTGGTGGGATTGTGTAACTTTAAAAAAAAAAGGAAAAGTTTGGGTTATCTATGCAGTGCTAAATATCTATATCCCTATTATAAGCACACATAGACATACAGCTATTAATTATGAATGCATGCTGCTACAACAAATATCACATATGTAATAAGCAGGCTTCTGCCCTTTTTTGTTGTAAATGTTAAAATCTGTGAGCCTACTTCCTATCGAGGGCATTTTATATTTATATTTATTTTATTGTTTCGATTTGTATACCGTCCTTCCAAAATGGCTCAGGACGGTTTACAGCATATCAACCAGTAACAGTTAAAACAATCTACACAAAACATCACAACAGTTCGGACAGATTAGTACCATTAGCTCAACCAGAGTGATTACGGGTTAAATGCCTGACGGAAAAGGGTTGTTTTACATGCTTTCCGAAAGGCTAGTAAGTTAGTAATTGCCCAGACTTCAGGTGGCAAGGAATTCCACAGACTCGGTGCGGCCACAGAGAATATTTATTAATTCATTCATTTATTCAATTTTATATTCCGCTCCTCCCTGCAGGCTCGGGGCGGATCACAGCATACAATAAAAACATACAATAAAAACATACAGTAAAAACATACCATAAAATACAATGCATAACAATGGTAAACAACGAAGATTACAGTTCTCAACTCAGGCGTAAGCATGCCGTTTACACTCAAATTTAGCTAAACACCAGCCTAAAAAGAGCGGTCTTAAAACACTCTTCGAAAAGGGGCGAGCTCAGAGATCGCCCGAGTATGGTCAGGGAGCGAGTTCCAGAGCACAGGAGCCGCGACAGAAAAAGCTCGCTGTCTTGTAGTGGACAAATGGCAGGAGCGGATCGATGGAATAACCAAGAGGTTCTGCTCTTCCGAGCGTAGCGATCTTGGGGGAACATACGGGGTAAGGCGGTCCCTTAGGTACACAGGCCCTAGACCGTGAATGGCCTTAAAAGTTAAAACACCTTGAAGGCAATTCGGTACTCGATGGGAAGCCAGTGCAGTTGCCGGAGGATGGGAGTGATGTGCTCCCTCACTGGTGCTCCCACCAGCAAGCGAGCAGCGGCATTCTGCACCAGCTTGAGTTTCCGGATCGTCAACAAGGGAAGGCCTACGTAGAGGGCGTTACAGTAGTCCAGCCTTGAGATGACCGTCGCTTGGATCACCGTGGCCAGGTCGTCCCTGGACAGGTAGGGTGCCAGTCGCCTAGCCTGTCGCAGATGGTAAAACGAGGTTTTGCTAACCGTGGAAACCTGGGTCTTCATGGTTAGCAAAGGGTCCAATTGGACACCCAAGCTCTTAACAAGGGATGACGGGCTAAGTTGCTCGCCATCTAGGGTAGGCAACCAGCACTCATCCAGCCCAGGGCGACCGGGCCACAAGATCTCCGTCTTCGACGGGTTCACCTTCAGCCGGCGGGCACGCAGCCATCCAGTCACGGCTTCAAGGCATTGCTGGAAACAATAGGGTACGGTGTCCGGCCTGCCGTCCATTCTCAGCAGAAGCTGGGTGTCGTCAGCGTACTGATAACACTCCAGACCACAGTCGCGAGCCAGCTGGGCCAGGGGGCGCATATATATGTTGAATAATAAGGGCGAGAGGATGGCCCCCTGGGGGACCCCACAACTTAATGGGAGCCTCCCGGAGACCTCATTTCCCCTCTCCACATGTTGTCCCCGATCCTGGAGGAAGGAGGTCACCCATTTAAGGGCAATCCCCCTGACCCCAGTCACGGCTAAACGGTGGGCCAACAATGCATGGTCTACGGTATCAAACGCTGCTGTTCGATCTAACAAAACAAGCAGGGCTGATCCACCCTGGTCCAGCTGGCGGCGAAGTTGGTCTGTAATGGCGACAAGCACGGTCTCCGTCCCATGCCCAATACGGAAGCCGGACTGGAAGGGATCGAGTTCAGCTGTGTCTTCTAAGAACCGCTGCAGCTGATCCGCTGCTGCCCTCTCAATTACCTTGCCTAAAAAATACTCTTTGTCTTGTTGAAGACAGATTGATGTTTCGAAGAGATGGAATCTGTAAGAAGTTATGATCCTCTGATCGAAGCGATCTCTGCGAAACATATGGGAGTAGACGGTCCCTCAAGTACACTGGCCCCAGGCCATACAAGGCCTTAAAGGTCAAGACCAACACTTTGAAGATCTTAAAGATCAAGGTCAAGACCAACACTTTGAAGATAACCCGGTGCTCAATTGGCAGCCAGTGCAATCGCTGCAGAGTTGGAGTGATATGAGCCCTGGCCGGTACACCAGCCAGGAGTCTCGCTGCCGCGTTCTGCACCAACTTAAGCCTCCGGATGACTGACAAAGGAAGACCAGGGCGTTACAGTAGTCTAGCCTCGAGACTCCGCTCTGAGTCCCCCCTTGCCCGCTCTGAGTCCCCCCTTGGGGGTTGAGAAGAGCGGGGTAAAATCCCGAAATAAAAAATAAATTATTTATTTATTTATTTATTTAAAACTTTTGTACCCCGACCTTTTCACCTCTATCGAGGGACTCAGACCAGCATAACAGCAAAGATTCAATGCTATACAATTTAAAAACAACTAGAACAACATATTAAAATACATTAAAACCCAGCATAAAATCACATCGCCATTACAGTGGCTAGGTTGCCTGGATTACCGTGGCTAGGTCACGTTCGGTGAGGTGGGGGGCCAGCCGCCTAGTCTGCCGTAAGTGAAAGACGGCGGATCTACTGAGAGTGGAGACCTGGGCCTCCATTGACAGCAGTGGGTCCAATTGGACCCCCAAACTCTTAACCAAGGGCGACGGACGTAATGTCTCGCCATCCAGCATAGGCAGCCGACACCCCCACCCCCTCCTGGGCGACCCAGCCAAAGGATCTCTGTCTTCGATGGGTTCACCCTCAACCAACTGGCTCGTAGCCAACCAGTCACAGCTTCAAGGCAAAGTTGAAAACAATCAGGTACAGAGTCCGGCCGGCCGGCCATCCTCAGGACAAGCTGGGTGTCATCAGCGTACTGATGACACTCCAGACCAAAACCTTGCACCAATTTGGCAAGTGGTTGCATGTAGATGTTAAATAATAAAGGGGAGAGAACGTCTCCCTGAGGGACCCCAGAATTTAAATCAATCACATCTATATAATTACTTATTCAGTAATTACTCCGTACAGCATATTGCATTTTGATCTGATGTTTTATTGTGTGTTTTATCGAGTGTTCTATTCTAATGTGTTTTATTGTACTTTTTTACTCGCTGTGAGCCGCCCCGAGCCTCCCGGGAGTGGCGGCCTAGACGCCCAGGAAATAAAATAAAGTAAATAAATAAGTGAGGGATATGAAGCCCAATCCACAACTCCTGACAGACCATCTAATCAGAGAAAATACTCTGGAGAATCACATTCACGGGTTTATCTTTTTCAGATGTAATTAGTGGATTTGATTAATATGTTCTTTCTGTAAAACTCTAGAAGTTGGCCACAGAACGGCCCTGGAGCATTCAGAGCTTTCAGGTGAAAAAAAATAGTCGTCCCCACCCCATTTCACATGGATTTTGCACACCTAACTCCAGTGAAAGTAAAATTTGGTCTACTCCAGGGCTGTCCAACTTCTGTCGGCCCAAGGGCCGGAATTACGGTGAGTGATCACCTGGGGGGCTGCAGCGGGGGGCGTGGCCGCTCGTGGGCATGCGCGGCAGGGCGGGAGCGGCGAGGCGCTCTCAGCCATCTCTCTGGCTGCTGCAGCGGCCGCCCGGAGCTTACCTTACTTTCTCTTCCTTCCGAGAAGGAAGGTAAGCTCCCAGGCACGGCCGCTGCAACAGCCAGGGAGATGGCGGAGAGCGCCTCGCCGCTCCTGCCCTGGCACGCATGTCCGACGTCCTGCGGGTCCTGCCCCTTTTCGGCGTCCTGTGTGTCCTGCCCCTTTTCACCCAGCCCTGCCTAAAAGGGGCAGGCCGCTGCCGCGCATGCCCGCCGTCCTGCCCGGCCTGCCCCATTTCGGCGGGGCTGGGTTACGTCAGGCGGGGCCTCTGCTTCCACCTCTTACTCCTCGGCGCTGTTACCCTTTAATTCTGTTTCCTACAATTCATTATATCTCAAATCCCTCCCCTGCTCTGTAATACCTCCCCCCCACGGCGGCTGTCTTCCGGAAGGCGCCCTCCGGAGCGCCCGTCCCAGGACTTTCCGAACACTGCCCGCAGGCACGGGCGCCTCACCGGCGAATCCCCAATCTAGGAGGGTGGACAAGCCGCCGATAATGAGGCATAGTCCACAGGCTGGCAACGACCGACACCGCAGTGACTGTCACTGCTTAGACTTGGAGTCTTTGAGGACGTTCCTCGATTTGTGGCCCCCCCCCCGGCTCCCCCCATTTGATGGTCGCCCTCGATAGCTCCACCGGGTGGCTCTGCCCTTTGGCATGAGCCTGGTCTCCCCCTATTTGCTGTTGGTCTCCCTGTGATGTTTTACCCCCTGTATGCTTTGTATGTTTATTTATGTACTCTTTGTATTTTGTTGCTTATTCCTGTGAGCCGCTTTTAAGTCGGCGGCATAGAAGTCCGAATAAATAATTAAATAAATAAATAAATTCACAACAGAAAGGTGAAATCGTGTTCAAATAAATAATACAAATAAAAACTGCCAACAATTTATGACAGTCCATTATGGAGTCGATACACCACCTGGGTTTTTATGTTTGTTTGTTTGTTTGTTTGTTTGGCCTACCTGGAACTACAAAACCAGGGGTGGGATTGTCAAACGCCCACAGCATCCATTTTGGTGGGGAACAGATAATTTAAGCTTCACCTAAAGCAAAACTATTGTCCATGGATGTCTTGGTGGTGCCCTGCATCGTCTCGGATATATGCTTGAAATACCTGTGCAAATAGCTCAATTACTCGCCCCAGTGGAAGATTTACTATCACATCTACTCACTGATGCATGAATGCAGATGTCCTTGCTATTTAAGGAATTTCCTTGTAGAAGATCTTAGTAAATGCATATTGGAACAAGCACAAAAATGATATGACCAGAGAAATAGGCTTACTTACCATAGCAACTTTCACAGGCACGGCCTACTAATGAATTCTGGGTCTGATGAGGTGCTCCGACGGCTCCGTTCATGGTACTTGGTTTGCCATTGCTGCTGGATATCTGGCTGGGGTTTGGTTTGTTGCTTTAAATTGACCACACAAACATTAACAACATGAATCAAATGACAGAAGCAGCTCTTTAGTTGCAAACTATTCACATCATTGCTAAAAGCCACCCCCCTCTTTAAATGAATGCAAAGACATTCGTGCCTCTTTCCGTCCGCTTTCGTGCCGCTTTCCGTCCGTCAGGAAGGGCGGAGGAGGAGAATGAGGAGGAGCCTCCTACCATCCTTCCCTCCCACACACAAAAACACTTTCGAGATGAGGGGGTCTCCATGATCAGGAGCTCCATGCGGGCCCGCATCTCCCCGTGCCGCACCCGCAGCTCCCTCAGGCCGCTCACCATGAAGGCCAGCAGGCCCCCTTCTCCTTCTTCCTCCTTCTCCTCAGGATTCCTCAGCTCATCTCTGCACGCTGAGCTGAGCCCAGCCCGGCCGGCGCTGCTGCCCCCACGCGGGGGCCGGAATTAGTGGCAACGCTGGCCGGGCTGGGTGGAGATGGGGCTGAGGAATCCCGAGGAGAAGGAGTGCTGGGCTGCACGACTGCAGCGAATAAGCCCCGCCTCTCTATGGATCAGCAAAAAACTGAAGTCTACCTCATCTCAGAATGAAGAAACAACTACAACGTCTTATTTGAGATATGCAATCTATTTCCTGCCCAAATATTCATTCCTATCTATCTATATAATCTATATATAAAAAAAGAGAATGGTCGTGCAATGGGGCAAATAGACAGGAAAACTATAAGCCCCAGAAACACTAAACCACCCAAACACATTCAACCATCCCACGAGGTACCTACAGGGCACAAAAAACCCGCCCTAGATATCTCACAAGACCCCCAAACACCACCCCCAAAAAACCGCCATAGAAACATAGCACAGCGCCATTTGAGGACTGCAAACGGCCTCCTTTCCCCGCGAGGGGAGGGGGGAAAGCCGCACTAAAAATTATGGCAGCGCACTCATAACACCCTAATAACACCCCCCAACCCCAGCCCCCACACCCCCACACCCCTCTCTCACAGATTCCTCCTCCGGTGGCTATCTCCGATACGGCGTGCTTCTGGAACACGGCACGGTTGCGGAAAGGGGGACCTTCGTGAGGATGACGCCGCTCTGGCCGCCTCTCCCGCCTCACAACCTCCCAGCCGCTCCTGGGAGGGGGGCCAGGAGGGCGCACATCGCTAAGAGCCTTTTCTGCCACCTCCGCGCCCTCCATCGGCACCTCCAAGCCGCTTCCGGGAGGTGGGCTAGAAGGAGGAGCTTCGGAAAGACCAAGGCGGCACTCTGGCCGCCTCTTCCGCCGTCTCCTTGGCCTCGCAACCTCCCAGCCACTCCCGGGAGGGGGGCCAGGAGGGGGCACTTCACTAAGACCATGGCGGCGCCGTGCTCGCCTTTTCTGCCACCTCCGCGCCCTCCATCGACACCTCCAAGCCGCTTCCGGGAGGCGGCGGAAGAGGCGGCCAGAGCGCCGCCTTGGTCTTTCCGAAGCTGATGGAGGGCGCGGAGGCGGCAGAAAAGGCAAGCACGGCGTCGCCTTGCTCTTAGCGATGTGCCTCCTCCCAACCCCCCTCCCGGGAGCGGCTAGGAGGTTGCGAGGCCGAGGAGCCAGCGGGAGATGTGGCCAGAGCACCGTTGTCCTCACGAAGGTCCCCCTTTCCGCAACCGTGCCGTGTTGCGGAAGCGCGCTGTATCGAAGACAGCCACCGACGAAGAGAAAGCGGAGAATAAAAAAGTAAGAAGCGCTAAATAAAAAAATACAAGGATAGAAGGGGGGGGGGAGGAAAAAAAATTAAAAAGGAGGGAAGGAGGAGAGGAAAAGAAAGAAAAAAGAGTGATAGATGGAAGGAGGGGGAAGGAAAACAAGCCAGAAAGGAAGAAAAAAGCCACAGCGAAGCGTGGCCAGGTCAGCTAGTCAAATTACTAAAAAGGTAGTTTGGCAATTAATGGCTGATTATTAACAGCTTGCCTCCCCCTTTTTTGTAGCATAATATAATGATGTTTCAGGGAGCTAATTCTGATGTAACTGTGCACAGAAATGCAGCCGGAAGTTCCATGATTCGGTATTACGACTTCTACATCTGGAAATAATGGGAAAACGCATGGATATTATTGGATTTCACCCATGTATGGTATACTTTAAAGTAAACCAGGCTTTAGGAGTGCTCCTCCTTTGTCTGTTCAATAAAAGTAAGGCCTTGTTGCCTGTACATTAGTATCATTTTAAAATACTAAATGTTTGCTATACTTACTAGGTTGGTATGTAAACTTGTTTCAATTTGCTTTCCGCTTCGGCAGCTTTTAGGCGTTTCTAGTAGAGAAGATGAACAAATGCAATATGGAACACAATGTTACTGTTACACTTTTGCCCAGCTAAACATATCACATTTTTCAAAATGTAAACATCTGCTTTGGAGACTTGGACCCAGAGGCCACTGTCTTCAGCGGATGGCAGCTGGAGGGCAAATATTTTTGGGAACGGCATTTCATTTATAGATTCCCCTTACTGAACCAGATGTTAAGGGGTATTTATTTACTTATTTACATCATTCATATTCTGCCCTTCTCACCCCGCAGGGGACTCAGGGTGGATCACAATGCACATATACAGGCAAACATTCAATGCCATTTGACATACAACATATATAGACAGACATAGAGGTAATTTAACATTCCAGCTTCTGGCCACCAGGAGGAGCTGTTGCATTCCTTTATTCTTTTTTGTGTGTTTCCTGGAGATTTTATGGCCTGGTAAATCAGTTAAACTTAGCCTCCCCACACAAGTGGTGCCTACATTTCCTACTTGACAGATGCAACTGTCTTTCAAAGGTTGACAAAGGTTGAGAGTTTCCCCTGACAACAAGGTTACTTACATTGGTTGAGGTGAGATTTCCCCTGACCCGGGCAGGCCTTGAACCCATGACCTTCTGGTCAGTAGAGATCTTATGCAGCTGACACCCAGCCAGCTGTGCCACATTCCCGGTGATACTAGATATTATGTGATAAGGTGTTCTATTTTCTGCTGCATTCTATCTTTGGTTCATTCTGTTTCTTCTCTTTTTACATAATTCTGACATGTTTAACTAAACTTTATACTGTAAATGAATACAATCAGACCACAGCATCCATGGGGGATATGCTCCAAGTCCCTTTGTGAATACCTAAAATTGTGGATAACAGCGAGCCCTATTTACTATTTCATGGATGCAGACCATAGAATTCCACTTGAGGGGGAAAATACTGAAATGTGGGTAAGTGAAGCCATGGATATTGAATCCATGGATAAGGGATGATAGCAAAACCCAATGCTCACCAAATGCTCTCCTGCATTACTTTTACAATAGTTACCCTGGATAGAAAAGGCTGTGGGATGCCAAGGCAAGGAATAGCAAGAGAACGACTAACCAGCACTCAATGATGGAAAATTATGTCTGAAGAATCTGGACTTGCTGCAGAAGACTGAGGGGAGAAACTGACCCCCCGTCTCCAAAGCAATTACTAGCCCTTGATTTGAGCAGACTGCATAATCGTACCTCAGGCTTCCGTGCTTCCCCTTCTATATTCACGTGTGAGGATGGGGCAGAACAAACCCTAGTTCTTGTTAGAGGAAAACTGCCACTGGTTCTATATACATTTATTTTAACAATGTTTTGAAGGTGAGGATAACTGAAGCGTAGCCCTCCAGATGTTGCTAGACCGCCATTTCCACTGGCCTCAGCAACAACCTCTGAAAGTCTACACTTTTGCTTCAGATTACAGCTGCTTAATCAAGTTTGACTTTGACAATCTAAGCCAGGGCTGCCCAACTGGCGGCCCGGGGGCCGTATACGGCCCCCAGCCCCTTCCCTCCAGCCCCCTAAGCTTTTTAATAAAAAAATAAAAATTAAAAAATAAAATAAATAATAAAAATTAAAAAAATACCTACTTCCGGGTTCGAGCAAGTATCGCGAGAATACGCAATCCACACGGGATTTCGCTGTCAACGCGAGATCACGCCGGCGTTGACAGCGAAATTCCGTGTGGATTGCGTATTCTCGCGATACTCTTCGGCTACTCTACTACTGGATCGCTGAGGCCCACAGACGCGATTAGGACCTTCTTCGACTCAGTCGGTCGTCGCCTCTCTCGTTGTCTGGGTACTCCTGGATCCTGCGCGTTTGGAAAACGTAGGCCGAAGCAGGGGGCTCCTCAGGGGGCTCCTCATTCCCTCCCCCCATCTCTCCTCATGTATTAAATATAAAATTAAATATATTTAAAGATGAAATAAGGGGAGATGGGATACATTAAGGGGGGAGGGGAGGATGGAGTTAAATATATTTAATATTAAATTAAAATAAAGAGAGAGGGGAGGATGGAGTTAAATATATTTAATATTAAATTAAAATAAGGGGAGAGGGGAGGATGGAATTAAATATATTTAATATTAAATTAAAATAAGGGGAGAGGGGAGGATGGAATTAAATATATTTAATATTAAATTAAAATAAGGGGAGAGGGGAGGATGGAGTTAAATATATTTAATATTAAATTAAAATAAGGGGGGAGGGGAGGATGGAATTAAATATACTTAATATTAAATTAAAATAATTTAATATCTCATCCCTGCATTTTATCTCAGTAAAAGATTATATTTGACTGTATGGATGCCCCTTTTGAATTCCCACCCTGCATTTAATGTTAGTAAAAGATTATATTTGACTGTATGGATGCCCCTTTTGAATGCCCACCCTGCATTTTATCTCAGTAAAAGATTATATTTGACTGTATGCATGCAGGGGCGGGGGCAGAGCCGGGGGAGAGGGCGGAGCCGGGGGCGGAGCCGGGGCAGGGGCAGACCCTACGGCCCCCCAGGTCATCAGTGACTGGAATTCAGGCCCCTGGGCCGGTAGAAGTTGGACAGCCCTGATCTAAGCAAAACAGAGAACCGTCCTCCTTCTGTGAGTGTGAACCTCTCCTCTGGTGAAGAAGAAGGCCTTAAGGTCTCAAAATGGGTACTCTGGGTATGCAATATTCATAATTCCCATATTCATGTTTCACTGGGCCCTCTAAGAGGAAATTGTGTGCCACTTCAAATATTACTAATCTTCTGTGCATAAAAATAATGAGAGCACTTTGTGTGGTCATATTGTGAGATTGTTACGCGTGCTAATCTAACATGAGGCTACAGGCCGATTCCTATTCTGAGGCAGCTCCACACTGAGAAGTTGTATTGTTTAAAGCTGAATGATCTTTGTGTCTATTTCCTGTTGCAGATTCAGTATTCTATGATGCTACACAATATGTCATTCCATGGATAAATATTACAAATAACTTACAACGAAGAAACAAACATTACCTGCTGAATGTACCTGTCCGTGGTTTTCCACATGTAATAATATTCAATGATACTAGTCAGAGATTTCCAAGGAAGCTGAAAAATATTTTTGCCAAAAGGGGAAAAGGAACAACATTTAATTAACATCTTTGATTTACAGACTGGGGATCGTTTATATTTATTTATTTATTATTCGAATTTATATACCGCTCCATCCTCTTAGGCTCAGGGCGGTTTACATAGATCAGTGTTTCTCAACCTTCCTAATGCCATGACCCCTTAATACGGTTCTTCATGTTGTGGTGACCCCCAACCATAACATTACTTCAGTTGCTACTCCATAACCGTAGTTTTGCTACTGTTATGAATTGTAACGTCAATATCTGCACCAAATTTGGCACAAATACCTGATACTCCCTAATTTTAATAGTGGGTTGGGCGGAATTGATTTTGGTCATTTGGGACTTGTAGTTGCTGGGATTTATAATCCATCTATAATCAAAGAGCGTTCTGAACTCCACCAACGATGGAATTGAACCAAACTTGGCACACAGAATTCCCGTGACCAACAGAAAATACTGGAAGGGTTTGGTGGGCATTGTCCTTGAGTTTGGGAGTTGTAGTTCACCTCCATCCAGAGAGCACTGTGGACTCAAACAATGATGGATCTGGACCAAACTTGGCCTGAATATCCCATATGCCCACTGGTGGAGTTTGAAGACAATAGACCTTGACATTTGGGAGTTATAGTTGCTGGGATTTATAGTTCATCTGCAATCAAAGAGCATTCTGAATCCCACCAACGATAGAATTGGGCCAAACTTCCCTCACAGAACTCCTAAGACCAACAGAAAACACTATGCTTTCTGATGGTCTTTGGTGACCCCTCTGACACCCCCTCGCGACCCCCTCTGGGGTCCCGACCCCCAGGTTGAGAAACGCTGACATAGATAAAAGCATAACAATTTCATTAAAACAAATCAACACTATATAATTAAAACGCTATAAAACTACTGCACAACTGTCCAGCTTGTCACAAGACCAGAACACCAAAGATATAGGGCAGTCAGTTGGGACCACTGATGTTGAATGCTTGTCGGAACAGCGTTGTTTTACAGGCTCTTCTAAATACCGATATTTCTGTAAGAGCCCAAGTGCCATCCAGCAGAGAGTTCCACAGTGACTGAGCTACAATAAAGAAAGTTCTTTGCCTCGTAGAGGATAGGTGGTAAGTTTTGATCGAGGGAACCATTAATAGGTTTTGATCTCCAGACCGCAGTGATCTCTGGGGAATGTATGGGGAGAGACGGTCCCTCAAGTACACAGGCCCCAGACCATGTATGGCCTTAAAGGTTAATACCAACACTTTGAACACAATCCGGTACTCCACTGGAAGCCAGTGTAGCTGCTACAGGATGGGTGTGACATCTAACTGGGGCCCTGGTGACCAAACGAGCTGCAGCATTCTGCACAAGCTCGAGTTTCCGGATCGTGGACAGAGGAAGGCCAATGTAGAGGGTGTTACAGTAGTCCAGTCTCGAGATGACAGTCGCCTGGATCACCGTGGCAAGGTCGCCGTTAGACAGGTAAGGTGCCAGCCGTCTAGCCTGCCGCAGGTGGAAAAATACTTGGGACTAGAAGGGTTCTGTATGTCATCTTTTGGAATATTTGCATATATAGAATGAGAAACGTTGGGGATGGAACCCATGCTAAAACAGGACATTGATTTATGTTCAATTTTGTTGTTGTTGTTGTTTATTCATTCAGTTGCTTCCGAGTCTTCGTGACCTCATGGACCAGTCACGCCAGAGCTCCCTGTCGGCCGTCACCACCCCCAGGGTCTCCTTCAGAGTCAAGCCAGTCACTTCAAGGATACCATCCATCCATCTTGCCCTTGGTCGGCCCCTCTTCCTTTTCCCTTCCATTTTCCCCAGCATCATTGTCTTCGCTAAGCTTTCCTGTCTTCAAGCAGGTAAGCCAGGATTACCACCTCCACCCAGATAAGATGGACAGGAAAGCCATGAAATAAATATTATCATGTGAGTTTTTCCACACTATTTCCCGGTGACATGCCGGTGAGAGGGTTAAAATCCATGTAATGAAATCAGGTTACTTGGTTGCTTTGTTCCCTATCACTCAACCACCCACATAAGACTCTGGATCACACCAGCCAGGAAAATGGCTCTGTGTGTATCTGAAAGTACTCCAATGTTGCAGGTAGTTACAAACATTTTTAAAGCACATAACGTAACCACCTGACTAACTAACTGCATGCATCAACTGTTTATGAGTTTGAAAACGAGTTCCCTTAAAAATATATATAGACAGTCCCTGAGTTACAAATATCTGATTTCCAAATGACTCATAGTTAAGAACAGGGGTGGGGCAACCGGAAGTGAGAGAAATCCACCCCCTAGGAAGGGGAATTCCCTACTGAAAGATTTTATCACCAGCTGAAGCTTTATAATAATAATACACTTTACTTATATTCCGCTCTTCTCACCCCGAAGGGGACTCAGAGAGGATTACAGGTACACATACTTAGCAGACAACCCCTGCCGTTTTCCACATACACACATATAGATGCACAGAGGTAAACTCTGGCCACCAGGGGGGAGCTGATGCACTCCTCATCTCTCAGCGTTCCCAGCGTCCCTTGTTGTTCCTTCCGCATTCCTCAGCGTTCCTGGAGTTCTTTAATGGCCTCATAATTCAGTCAAAATTTGCCTCCCCACTTAATGTGGTACCTTTATCTCCTACTTGACAGATGCAACTGTCTTTCGGGCTGCAAAGGTCAACAGCATGCTACACTTAAAGGTCGAGCACCCACCTTGACCCAGGCAGGCCTCGAACTCATGACCTATTGGTCAGAGAGATCTTATGCAGCTGACACTTAGCCAGCTGTGCCACATTCCCGGTGTTTATCACCAATCCTTGTTTCCACAAGTCATTTTTTTTCCAAAATCCAATTACCACAGAGACAGAAAGTAAGGTGAAATCTTCTGAACAGGGACACAAGACAGAAAAAAAAATCACCGCTAACCCTTCCCTTTGCTATTCAAAGCTAAAAATCGATATTTTGGCTGGAGTTAATAAATGCATCCATTTTGACATACATACAAACTGAACTTTGTGAACAAGCCCACAGAATCTATTTTGTTTACAACCTTCCGTATACAGTAGGCCTTCCATGTTCATAGGGGTTATGGGCACAGGTGCGTTTGAGGAAGTAGATTATTTATTTATTTCAACTTTTTGGCCGCCACTCCCAAGTGGCTCGGGGCGGCTCACAAAGCGGTCAAGAAGGTGTTTATATCAGGTAGTCTCTAAGATACTACACGATCCCTTGCATACTCCACACTTACTTATCTGTATCTTTGAATTCTACCCCAGAAGTTGAGAATGACAGTTGACTTTGGCATGAATGGTGTGTGCTTTTTTAGTGAACTATTACCCTTCCTGAAGTTCTTTCTTTCTTTCTTTCTTTCTTTCTTTCATAGGCTTGCACATGTATGTGTGTGTCTAAATCGACACTCCATTCAACTACTTCAGAAAAATAGCAGCTAGATAAGTGATAAAATTGTTTTTAAAAGTGAGTTATTTCTGCTTACAAAATCTTGTCGAATGTCATTGAAATCTTTCCCGTATTTCTCCAGCGCTTCTTCAAACAAGCTCGCCTCTGAAGCCGACCATTCTTCCATCTCATCTCTGCACAGCACGGGCCCTCCGAGGGGAACCAGAACACTAATGGCACTGCTCAGGTCGTAGTTGTGCTTGTGCAAGGTATCCATTGCGTGAAACTAAACAGGACAAGAAGAAGGACCCACTCATTAAAAATGTATCAGTAAACAAACAAAAAATAAAGAATACTGAACCTGATTTGATGTATTACCAAACACTACTGCGAACATTCTCCATATCCCATATGTTAAGTCTTCTACCATGGGCTAACGCTGGTGATGTTCAAATCAGCCGTATCCAAAGGAGTACATGCTCACCGGTCCTCCATATTTCTACTATCCACAAACACTGGCTTCATTTACACATCAATTTAACTCTAAAACTGGTTGAGATATTCCCAAAAAAATTCAAGGTTCAAATACCAGCAACAAATGTATTTTAAACTTGGCTTTTAAAGGTGCATCAAACTATAACCCATGATTTGGACATTTTCCTGGTAGATTATACACTGCTATCAAATAGAAGCAAAAAGGTTGTGAGCATGAGCATTTTATTTATTTACACCCCAAAGTATTCATCTTGGCTTAAAGTAATATTTCTTTTTGATATGTCTTCCAAATCTTTTGTTTTGCTTTGGGGTGTGAGGTAATATCATTTAGTTAATTAGTAACACTATTTATTAGGGAAAAGCCAGAATGTGATTTTGTTTTTTATTAATGCTCCCATTAGAAAATGCATAACAATGTGGGTGAACTACAATTCCCAGGATTGTGAGTCAATCCTCCCTAAACCAGGCCTGTATGCTCAGTTGGCCATATTGGGTCTGTGTGCCAAGTTTGGCCCAGATCTGCCGTCGACTGGGCTCAGTGCTCTGGATATGGGTGAACTACAACTCCCAGATTCCCAGGGCAAACACCCCCAAACCTTGCCAGTATTTACAGTTGGCCATGTTGGGTCTGTTTGCCAAGTGTGGTCCAGATCCGTCATCAGCTTGGTTAAGTACTCTCAAGATGCAGGTGAACAACACCTCCCAAAATCAAGATCATTTTCCCCAAAGACCTGCAGTATGTTCAGTTGGTCAAGAGGCTTCTCTGTGCCAAGTTTGGTCCTGGTCCGTTGTTGGACCCCTCCAGTCTGTTCGGTTACTGATCAATTCCTCTGTGTTTGCTGTGTGCCACATAGGAAAGGGTGAGGAAGCATTAAGGGAGGGGCAGTGGGTGGGATCATGCAAATTCCACGCAAGGAACCCTGGGACGCCTGCCTGTGGTGGAGGAAACACGTCAAATCTAGGCTGATTTTGTCCACAAATGAAAGCGTTCACTGGGTGGTCGGCCATAGTGTTTGGGAAGGACATTGGCAGTGTTTGGCCTACACGTTCATGGCACTTGCTATAACCTGCAATGTCCGTTGACGGAGTGCTTTGGAGGTTTCTCAGCACTTGGAATTATAGCCTGTAGGTGGGAGGCTATCTGTGTAAGCGGACACCTCCGTCATATACACATTTTTCACTTTTATTATGTCTATAGATAATATATATTATTTGAAAAGGATACACAGCAATGTGGAAGCAAAGTACCGTGGCACACTTATTAATTGGGGAAAAAAAGGAAACCGTAATGGCAAGACTAGGAGAGATAAGACCCTCAAAAATGGTTAATACACATGTTACACATCAGTTCCAAACACATTCACCAATTAAGAGGGAAGTACTATTAGGAAAAGAGAAATCTGCCTTCTCCCATCGTAGCAGAAGAGTTTTAAGAAGGCCAAGAAAACAGACAAGAAGGAAAGGAGAGAACGGCATTTCCACGACTCGGAGGTTGAGACTTGTCCAGAATGCAGCGGCCAGACTCATTTCCGGGTATCGGCTAGGAACCATATCTCACCAATCCTAAAAGTTCTTCATTGGCTGCCTACAGAGTTCAGAGTGATCTATAAACTCATGGCGCTAACCTTCAAAGCACGGCAAAGAACCGGACCAGCCTATCTGGGCGATCGGCTGACAGACCAACGCAGTGAAAGACCAGCGCGTGCAATAAATGGTGACCGTATAGCCATCCCAGGGGTGAGAGAGGCCCGGCTGACAAAGACCCGACGGAGAGCCTTCTCTGTGGTGGCCCCTGTGATCTGGAATACACTTCCGCCTGCTCTCAGGGCCACATCGGCCCCAGCCAGATTCCTGTCCGACTTGAAAACTTGGCTCTTCCGCCAGGCGTTTGGGGATTGACTAGATAACCTGGAGGCTGGGCCCTCTATGGTTCTCTGTACCTGTGTTTTTAATTGATGTACCTGTGTTCTGTTTTTTTTTTTCTTAAATGATGTAAGTCGCCCGGAGCACCAATGGTGGAGGGCGACTCACAAGAAATAAAGTTATTATTATTATTATTATTATTATTATTTCAAAGTAATTAATTACTCACCAGAGTAATGTCACGGGAAGCAGCAGCAGCGCTCATGTGTAAGCTAGGCTGCCTGACGGAACTACTGCAGTCAAGAGCCCGGGCAAATGTCCCAACCGCACTGAAGAAAGAAAGGGGAAAAACACCAAGACTTAGAAACAAAGATGCAAGGAAATCCTCAAATACAAAGTCATCACAGACTCAGTCTCCCTTCTCATAGATACTTTACAGCTTGTAATTTACATTATGCAATGAACTTCATTATAAACATTTTAGAACTATTTCACAATGCTGTTTAAAACCTCTGCATGCCACAGAAGCAGCTAGGGTATCTAGAGTTTCCACAAGAAAAACTGATGTATTGAACAATTTACTTAGTACTCAACAGAACGTTTATATATCAATTTCATACACATAACTTCCACAATAAAGAACCAGAAAATACACAATCACGTTACCAGAGAGTCAAGGGTGTGTCCTTTCTGGTGCTCCCTCCACCAGACGCCTAGAAATAAATATCCAATATATCCAGAAGGCACGTAAAATAAATAGTCCGCTTCAGTATCCCAGTATACTTCACAGATGGGAAATAATCCAATGGCAAGGCCTCGGTGGGGTCAAAATAGCCCTTCGTAAACCAAAAAACACGGCGTGATAAGGCTACTGTAGGAGCAAGACACTATCTGTATATCACCAAGCCGCTACTAAGGAGACACCTCCATCGCCATGTGGCCGTAAATGGTCGAAAATTGTCATAAATCAACCCGATGTGGAAACATTTGGTAAATCCAAGTGTACGGAGACTGGAAACAGAAGCAATTTGGACGAAGGAACAGGTAGACCAAGCACAAGCGTGAACTCTAGATATCCTAGACGGTTTCGCTTTGTGCTTTAGACTTGGTAACTTGCCCATTGTTGTTTGTGCAATAGGACTTACTTCTGAGCAACATGCACAAGATTACGTGTTAATAAAGAAACTGTGGTTCAAATTTGGCACTATACAGATTATTTCTGTGATTATTTCAGCTATAATCCCATATCCAGTTATTTGTGGTTACTCAAAATGAATTTAGGGATATAAACATTTGAGGAGATATTCACAAGAATATATGTAAACTACAAATATTAAGTTAAGTGCTGCTTACAAACTAGGATATGAATCTACCGATTTAGTGGAAATCTTCACAGGTAAGCTTCGGACTTTATGTGCATCTGAATTTTAAAGTTTGTTTTTTAAAAAACAACAACTAAAGAACATTGACTGAAAAAATACAATTGTTATTAGTGGTTGGGTTTTTTTTGTATAAAGCAAGCACTTCCAGGCTAAAGATTTAATCTTATATTCCACCCACCTAATTGTGTCACTGAGTATTTGTGAGTAGAAATGCTGAAAGTTGACCTATAAGAAGAAAATGCGCACAGGAAAATATATTCATCTTTTGTTTACATATTTTATAAACTATTAAGTAAAGGTAAGGGAAGACAGAAGACTGTGAACAGTCAACACAGTTTATTTATTTTATTATTTATTATTTATTTATTATTATTCGAGTTTGTGTGCTGCCACTCCCTGAGGGCTCGGAGTGGCTCACAACATCCAATAAAACACATCATAACACAGAAAATAAACAGCAAAATCACCACGAACATATAACATATAATAAATGGATGACAGTAGCAATTAAACTCGACTATATAGCAATTAACAATTAGACAATAGGACCTAATCTAATCTAGTCGAACAACTCAGGACTACCCTATGCCCACCGTTCTAAAGTTCCAGTTCCAGGCCCTCATATCCTGGCTCTCCTCCTTATTTATAGGTCTAGGGACACCCGAGAAGACAGAGTCCATTTTATGGGAAGGGTGCAAGAAACGCTACAATACGTCTGTAGGGACCTTAGGCACACGGCAAGCACACGCACACGGCAACTTGATCCAACGAGATTTATTCCAGGTATAATGCCTTTGATGCCAGAACTGGCATCAAAGGGAACAAACATAGCTTATATACAGAACACACCCCCATCACCTGTCCATCACCTCAAAGGCCCAACCCCCCTGGCATGCAATGCCCAGCAGAGGTTGCATCATATCCCCTCTGACCCAGCAGTCCCAATGTCCAGTGGATATTTCATCATATCCTTCCTGAGTCAGCAATGTTCATGTCAGTGCTTCTCATGTTGGTGTGGTGTGGCCCAAGCCTCCCAAGGCCAACACCTGGAGATATCTTATCTCGTGAGCAGATTCAAGAGACCAGAACAAATGCAGGCAGGTCAGGAAATCAGAGCAAAACCAGCTCAGATTTCATGATCCTGACAGAATGCTCCTCCCCCTCCCCCCTGTGGGAAAAGAGGACTCAAAACGCATTCTGCAAGAAACGCTATCCCACTCTATATCTAAATCCTATCCCAGCACCAAACAAAGTCATAACTATCTCTATTATCCACAAGGCGAAGTGAGCCCACCTCAGCCTTTCTCCAGTTAAACACAAACTGGGACAAAGCTCTTCCATCTTCTTCACAATCTTGAACTCTCCCACATTCAGATAACTAAACAGTTCTTTTCCTCTCGAGAAATAATACCTCATTTGTACACCAACATACCCTCCGGTTCATTCTCAAACCACCAATGCCTAGCTTGCTGAAGGCCAACTCTTTACCCTTAGTCATCTCCAAGCACTCTTCACACGCTACCACTTCTACTACCATGCCCATTATTCTACAACTGCATGGTCCAAAATTCCAAACCTCTATCTGAACACCCTTTGGGCTAAACCATATATTCTGTATTCACCATCAACCAGGACACACTCGGCTCCCACACTCAGCTTCCCAAACATGTGGGCCTTGTGCACCTTAATCTCACAATGCACACTCATGCAGCCTTCCACTACCGGCCACAAATCACTTTCTCACAAGCCAAAGTGAACTTCACTATCTTCTACCACCATCTAAGTCCCAAGACTCTATAACCTATCACTCGCCACTACCAAAGCCCCTAAAATACCTTCATCCCTCTACTGCCATAGCAGGAGGTACTAACCCACAAAACTATAATTCCTATGTAACCATCGACCACTACAAAACCTATCACATCCCTAACTAACCAATTTAACAACCCATCGCACAGGAATAAATCAACTGCACAAACCAAAATCACACAAACAAGATTCCAAGCCCCATAACTCCCAAAACCTTCCACTGCAAAAGCAGGAGGTACCAAGTACAAAACTACAATTCCCTAAACAGCCAAAACACATCTGTGCCTTCTCAACCCATAACTCAATCTAAATCTCCACACAACCTTATTCCTCTACTGCAATGGCAGGAGGTACTGACCAAAACTACAATTCCCTAAACAGCCACCTTCCACTATACCATCCATCATGCACCCCATCAACCTTGACTTCATCAACAAGCTGCACAGGACTAACTGAACTGTGCCACGCTAACCACACAAAAGAAATCCAATACCCTTGCCACCTTGGCAAAAGGCACTTACCAATTTCCCATGCGGGAAACCACAGCCCTCTAATCCTCACATACGTGGGAAGCAAACATCCACACACTCAATCTCAATTCCAACACACAATCCTAGTACTCTATTCCTCTGAACAAACTATTACACCCCCTCACATGGGGAAAAGTGCCTAGGAAAACTACAACTCCCTACTCTATCCTATCCTAGCCATCGCATGGAAATTAACCATCCAACTAAGCGATGTACACACACACACACACCTAAACCAACATGACCCTCACACAGGAACAAACCATCTGTGTCCAGTCAACCCCTCCCCTCAAGGAAGGCAACACAAACTTCTTACCACCCTCTTCATATGCAACAACCATAGCCAAAAGGTACTAACAACACCACAACCTCTAACCTAACTCTAAAATCTATCCTCCCAATGGAGCACTCCAACACTGGAACGCAGGCATGGCCATCTGCGTATAAATAACACGTACACATCTTAACTTATACTATATCCCAAATCACCTCTTCTCCTGGCAAATTCAACAGGAGATAATATCATTTCTAAACTGACTCTGAAGCCTATCTTCTAACCAGAGCACTCCAACAATCTCTTAAATTCTAGCTTCCCTCCATATCCAACAAGTCATCAATCCATGTGACACATATCTCCCCTTAACCTCATCTGCACATGAAAACTATCATCCTTAACTACATAGAGGCAATTCTAACATGTCTAACAATAAATGCAATTTATATAAGACAATAAATATTCCCAACTCATCCATTAAAAGAAACCTCAAGACCGCGTTGTAACCCAATGCAATATATGAAATTCACAAACCCCCATTACACTTTCTCCAATTATTAACTGCCTAAGCATGTAAATACATTCTACAAACAAGAAAATAACCATTCTAAATCTACAAACTGCATAGCACACATGAATTCTGTGTCAACTAGCATCAGAAACTTATACATTTCTAAAATTCCTCAGTGTGCAAACCTTAAAGGTTTTATATATACATATCAATTAGGCACATAACTTTAAACATTACAATGTCATACAATCCATTCATGATTCAAGCACATATAATTCCGGACCCAACTAAGTATGGGGTTTTAGGTCACTCCTGACCCCCAGGACACATTCTTTACCCAAGAAAGTCCAATAAAGCAAGGCCCATACATTTCCGTCACCCTGCCACCCCCCCAGAGTCAACTCAGCCATTACTAAAACGCTTGAACGCAATTTCACCTTCGGAAGCCCCAAGTTCAGTACGTTCTGAAGACCACTGTCTAGCCACACTGATGATGTCGCCCAAAGTTCAGTCATTGGCACTCTGGTCAAACCTTTTCCAAACTCCATCCACCACCCCATCCCGAGTGACATGATTTGTTGGGTCCTAAAAGGACACTTCTGGAACAGCTCCGCCACAACATCTCCTCTCGAACCCATCACCTCCTCGTCACAGAAAAGCACTGGGTTCCGCTCTCTCTCCAACTCGGGCGGCGCTCCTTCCAGACCACCACCGGCCTCCACTGCAACACTCCCCACGCCAAGCTGCTCTTGCTGGGGATCATCAGACGACTGGCTCTCTTTGGAAGGCCCGAACACGCTGAAAGACTTCCCAGGCACATCTTTCTCTATAAGCTGAGAAGCCTTTTGTTCACTTTCTCCCTCCCTGGCAGTTTCACTTTCCAGGACGGGAGGCATTCCAGTCTTATCTCCCTGCAGCTTCGTCTCCACGGTAACTTGGGCAGACTGATCGTTTTCCCCTTCTGGCAAGGACTCTCGAAGCACTGCTGGCCCTTCTGAAACACACTCTTCGCAAAGGGGCTTCTCCCTCCCCTTCTCATCCTCCACTTCGGAGAACACACAAACAACCTGGCCTCCTTCCGCAGCATTCTCTTCCCTCTCATCTTCCACGCACAGAAAGAGTAACATTGCAGACCAGGCAATTGAAATCCCAACACTTTGAACAAAGGTATCTGCCTGGGCCGACAGCAAACCAGGGGACAAATTCTCCAACCCCATTTCTTCAGGACACTCTTCAACTGCTTCAACCACCCACTCGGTGGTTCCCGGTAAGGCAGCCTCTGCAGCCAAAACAGCCCCACTTTCTGCACGAAGAGCTTGCACACTGCTGGAAGGGAGCCCTTGATTCATCTCCTTCCCAGGCACACTCCATGCCTCCGGCTGGACCCCCTTCTCCACCATCTCTAGAGCATCGTCAAAACGCCCTTCTTCCTCGGCTGGGAGACATACCATCATTTCTTCTTTGGACTCTCTCCTCCAAAGCATCCATTTTCCTCCGAAGTATACTCACATCATGCTGCCCGCAATAAAAAGCTTTCTTCAACTCTTGCAGCATCACATAGCTTCGCTGCAACTCCTGCACCCAGTCCTCCCTGTTCCAAACGGAGGATTGCACAGCACCGTCCTTGCTGCTGCCTGGTCCACCTTGAGCCAGCACCGGGTCCACCTGAACGAACGTGCTTCTCTTCCACGTTGTTTCTCTGGTCCCTCTGGCTCCCCGGAAATCCACCTGAATGGGAGCACGAGCACCCCGCACTCCCATTTCTCTGGATTTAACTCCACTGGAGCCCACCTGAGTAGAAAACATCCTCTGTCTTCCTACTTCTCTGGGCTCGTCCACTTGAGCTGGCATGCCACTCCATACCGCTTCTCTGGACTCTCGGGATCCCACCTGAACGGAGGCACTCCAAACCGCTTCTCTGGGTCCCACTCCAGCCCCTCGATAGCCCTCCTGAGCGGAGGCACTTCCAACCGCTTCTCTGGGCACTTCCTGGGCTCTTCCTCGTCACTCTCCTTCCAGGAAGGCTGGGACAGGCCAACTTCCGTCCTCTCCTTCCCATACGGTCCGCAGAGCTTGTAGGCAGTCATCTCCAAAGGGATGCTCCATCTACTCGTCTCGGCTCCGTCTTCATCCGCGTCACTGTCGTCCCAGAACTCCTCGGGACGCACCCATTCCACTCCTGTGAAGGGTTCCAACATTGCGGATGGCTACACAAGCCCTCAGCAGAATCTTCTACGATAGGCTGTGGAGTTCTGGCATTCTGCAAGAAACGCTACAATACGTCTGTAGGGACCTTAGGCACACGGCAAGCACACGCACACGGCAACTTGATCCAACGAGATTTATTCCAGGTATAATGCCTTTGATGCCAGAACTGGCATCAAAGGGAACAAACATAGCTTATATACACACCCCCCCATCACCTGTCCATCACCTCAAAGGCCCAACCCCTGGCATGCAATGCCCAGCAGAGGTTGCATCATATCCCCTCTGACCCAGCAGTCCCAATGTCCAGTGGATATTTCATCATATCCTTCCTGAGTCAGCAATGTTCATGTCAGTGCTTCTCATGTTGGTGTGGTGTGGCCCAAGCCTCCCAAGGCCAACACCTGGAGATATCTTATCTCGTGAGCAGATTCAAGAGACCAGAACAAATGCAGGCAGGTCAGGAAATCAGAGCAACACCAGCTCAGATTTCATGATCCTGACAAAGGGGATGCAGTTGTGGATCTTGTCCAGCTGGCAAATCCTATTCCCCAAAAAACTCTGGTCTTAAATTTCCTCTGGCAACGACCACGTCTCCAAGGCTTACTCTTTGGGAGCTTACCAGTTCCCATCGCCATTCTCTCTCGTCCACGTCTGAAGCTTCTGATTCTTTGGAGCTCGGATTTGTCTTAGTACCAGTCCTTATTCTGGCATTGTCAAGTTGATTCACTGCCAGGCCAGAGCTCCATGAAGCGCCAAGTGCTCCCTCTGCTGGGGAACCAGTTCGAGCTGGCTTCTCACTAGAAGTCCGGCGCATAGCATGGCGGCATTTCCGCTTCCGGATTAGGCGACCTGCGCGCCTGCGCCGAGGCTTCCCAGAGCTTGGGGAAGAAGAAAGATGGCATCCACCCCAGAGTTCTTAAGGAACTCAAGTGTGAAATTGCTGAAATTCTAGCCAAAATATATAACCTTTCTCTAAGATCAGGCACTGTACCCGAGGACTGGAGGGAGGCAAATGTAACTCCGATCTTCAAGAAAGGATCAGGGGTGATCAGGAAATTATAGGCCAGTTAGTCTAACCTCAGTTCCAGGCAAAGTGATGGAAACCATTATTAAAGAAAAATTACTAAGCACATAGAAGAACAGGCATTGCTGAAGGAAAATCAACATGGTTTCTGCAAAGGCAAATCATGTCTTACTAACTTGATAGAATTCTTTGAGGGTGTAAATAAACACATAGATAAAGGGGACCCAGTCGATATTGTTTACCTTGACTTTCAAAAGGCTTTTGACAAAGTCCCTCACCAAAGGCTCCTAAATAAGCTCTTCAGCCATGGAATCAGGGGACAGGTCTTGTCCTGGATTGGAACCTGGCTAAACTGTAGGAAACAAAGGGTGGTAATAAATGGACACTTCTCTGGGTGGAAAGAGGTGAGAAGTGGCGTACCCCAAGTTCAGTTTTAGGACCGTTACTTTTTAATTTATTCATAAACGATCTGGATGTAGACGTAAATTGTGAGGTAGCAAAGTTTGCAGATGACACTAAACTGTTCAGGGTAGTTAAAAATGAAACTGACTGTAAAGAGCTCCGAAAGATCTCTCGAAATTGAGTGAATGGGCAACAAAGTGGCAAATGCATTTTAACCTAAACAAGTGTAAAGTCATGCACATCGGGGAAAAGAACCCCAAATACACTTATCAACTGATGGGATCAAAGCTTTCTGAGACAAACCAGGAAGGGATCTTGGGGTTTTGGTGGACAGCTCAATGAAGATGTCAACCCAATGCGCTGCAGCAGTGAAAAAAAGCAAATTCTATGCTTGGCATGATCAGGAAGGGAATCGAAAATAGGTCGGCAAATGTTGTATTGCCTCTCTACAAATCTATGGTGAGGCCACATCTGGAGTACTGTGTACAATTCTGGTCACCGCACCTCAAAAAAGGATATAACGGAACTGGAAAAAGGTACAAAGAAGGGCAACAAATATGATCCAAGGGATGGAGCAGCTCCCTTATGAAATCAGGTTGCAACGCCTTGGTCTTTTCAGCCTTGAAAGACGGCGTTTAAGAGGTGACTTGATCGAAGTGTATAAAATCATGCATGGGATAGAAAAGGTGAACAAAGAAAAAATATTTTCTCTGTCACACAATACTAGGACTAGGGGGCACTCCCTAAAGCTCCAAGGTAGGAAAGTCAGGACAAATAAAGGGAAATATTTCTTCACCCAGAGGGTCATTGGGTTATGGAACTCACTTCCAGAGGAGGTTGTGACAGCTGTCAGCCTGGACAGCTTCAAGGCAGGATTAGACAGATTCATGGATACCAAGGGAATCAGTAGCTACTGAAATGGACATCCAAGTGCCACCTCCGTGTTGATGGAGGCAAGCAGGATTTTCCCCGGGTACTGGTTGTGGGGGGTCGGGAGCAGGTGAGGGTTTTGCCCTCCTTTCTGCTAGAGATCCCTGTGTACAACTAGTGGGCCACTGTGTGACACAGAATGCTGGACTAGATGGGCTGAGGCCCGATTCAGCATGGCTCTTCTTAAAGAAGCTCACCGGCGTCCCCAAGGTCAGGCGCAATCTTTGGTGCCCGACCGGCCGTCAAGGAGAGACAACGACAACGCCGGCCAGCACAGGGGACGGGCACCGAGGGAGAGACAGGACCCCATCCAAGGATCTCAGTCACGTCCAGCGCCTCTGACTCAGGCCGAGAGGTCCAGTCCTCCTCCCGCATATTTTCTTAATATGTATATACTTGTTCCTAGATTAATTACTTCATTTTAAAAAAATGATTGCAATAAAAATGGCTAAGTATTACATGAAAATACGCCCTTCTCCTCCAGACCAAGAGAGGTATGATTTGAATGTCCACCCAGCTGCATAGGTGCTGCTTATCTCTGAGCTTGTTTGGCTGAGAGAACCTTTAATGGCCCGATCTATCAAGGCAGCCCACATGATTCGATCCTTTAAACGTTCTCCCAAGAGGATGGGAGTTACTGACATATAATTAGTTCTTGTTTCTTGTGCAGACAAAAGAAGGTAGCCCATTGTGGACAATGGGTATGAAAAGTATACCCACTGTCAAAAGTGTCCCACTGTGTCAATTTCCTTTTTAAACCGAAAGCGTGATTGCAGAAAACGTGAAATTTCAAATTACATTTCTTTTAAAATAAAATAAAAAACTGTCAGAGGACAACAGGGATACTACAGTCCTTTCCAGCTGGTAGTTTGCATTTCAAGGTAAGGGGGCGATTAATACTATATGTATCCAGCAATTCATTTATTTATTTATTTATTTCAATCTTATATTCCACCCCTCCCGGCCGGCTCGGGGCGGTTCACACACATGCTAAAATGCACTGTAAAACAGTGATACATCATAAAACAACAAGAATAAAAGTTGCAAATGGTGCAACAACAGTAATAGTTGGCAGTTACAATCTCCAGGGGCATCAATCGAAGGCAATTCTGAACAATACAGTTTTGCAGGCCCTCCGGAATGGGATAAGCTCCGCCATAGCCCAGACATCGTCTGGCAACACATTCCAGAGCATTGGGGCAGCGACCGAAAAGGCTCGTTGCCTTGTGCTGGAGAGGTGACAGGAGCGGACAGATGGTACCGTCAACAGGTTGCGCTCTTCCGATGTCAGGGGAACGTATGGGGTAAGGCGGTCCCTCAGATACACCGGCCACAGACCATGTAAGGCCTTGAAGGTCAGAACCAACACCTTGAAGACAATTCGGTACTCAATTGGAAGCCAGTGCAATTGCTGTAGGATGGGCGTGATGTGCTCTCTTGCCGGCGCTCCCGCCAGCAAGCGAGCTTGCAGCATTTTGCACAAGCTTGAGTTTCCGAATTGTCGACAAGGGAAAGCCTATGTAGAGGCCGTTGCAGTAGTCTAACCTCGAGATGACCGTTGCTTGGATTACCGTGGCAAGGTCGTCCCTGGATAGGTAGGGGGCCAGTCGCCTAGCCTGTCGCAGATGGAAGAATGACGTTTTGCTGACCGTGGAGACCTGGGCCTCCATGGCCAGCAATGGGTCCAACTGAACCCCCAGGCTTTTAATCAAAGATGACGGGCTCAACTGCTCGCCATCCAGGGTAGGCAACCGGCACTCATCCAGTGCAGGGCGACCAGGCCACAGGATCTCCGTCTTCAATGGGTTCACCTTCAGCTGGCTGGAGCGCAACCAACCAGTCACGGCTTCAAGGCATAGATGGAAACAATCAGGTACGGAGTCTGGCCTGCCGTCCATTCTCAGCACGAGCTGGGTGTCATCCGCATACTGATAACCCTCCAGACCAAAGTCGCGCACCAGCTGCGCCAGCGGCCGCATGTAGATGTTTAATAATAAATAATAAATAATAAAATTTACACAACGAAACATGTCAACCAGCTATTTATTTTCCTCAGCACTCATTATTTTGAAAGGGAGAAGAAGAAGGAAATAAACTGGGTGACCACCTCCACCTTCGAGGACTGCTGTGCTACTGAAACTATTAGTTTCCTTCCCTTTCCTATTCCTGTTTGACATTTCAATTTGAGTTAAACATAAAGAAAAATCTAAGAAATAAGCACTATATGAAGTTCTTAAAGAAAACTTGGGAAAAAAACGTGGCTGTAAACATGAACAAGTTGAGGAGCTTTCCTTTAGAACTGGAAAATACTCCAAAATTCAAAATGGTTTACAAGGAAGGCTGAGATAGTAACACCTTTGGTTTTTGAAAGTTCAATGTACACAAACTTTGTATCATGCACGGAAATATGTAAAATACTGTGTATGACCTGGATGTAAGATGTAAACATAAATGGATTTTGTATTTAAACTATGGTCCCATCACCACAATATCTCATTATGAATATTCCAAAATCCAACATAGAAAACACTTCTGGACTCAAGAATTTTGGATAACCTGTACTTTGATCCTGGATAGTTGGGCTGCTCTTAGGGACTGCAATGTGGGGACAAATGATACTGGGCATTATAATGCATTAAGGAACATCTTCCTACAAGCCCCCACCTCCAACATTTCCCTGCCTAATTAGTAGCCCCTTTCTATATGGTGTCTCTACACTGGGTTCTTCATCTTTTCCATGTTCTCAGCAAAATGCTGCTGGGAGAGGATATGGGGCGCATCCTATTAATTATCAGAAATAACATACCGTATTTTCTGGCATATAAGACTACGTTGTAACCCAAGAAAATCTTCACAAAAGTCAGGGGTCGTCTTATACGCGGGAGTCGACTTGTACACCAGAAGTAGCCTTATACGCGTTTTATAGAGCGGGTGCTGAAACTTCCAATCTGGATTGGAGAATCTGTGGTTGCCGCATATGGTAGGGGGAGCTCAAAAACTTTAGTGGCCGTGTCCCTGCAGTATGCAGCGACTGTATGAAAGCATTAAGGGCGGTGCTGTACAAGTACGGTAGAAGAAAATCCATTCATCAGGATTCTTGGACTTAATGCGGTCCCGATGGTGAGGTGAAGGGGCGCCTCACCAGGAAGGTGTAAGTGAAAGGCGGAGCAAGCTGCAGGCGTCCGGGGCGCCCGGGGTATGGAAAAAATAGACAGAGTGAAAAACACTGGCCTGCCATTGTATCCTATTACCGTACCTCCTCTTCTGCCTCTCAGATCTCGCTCCTGAAGATGGCAGTGAAGCGGTGCAGGTGCGCATGTGCGAGATCTGAGAGGCAGAGGAGGAGGTACAGTCATAGGAAAATTACCATATTGAAATGAAATCTGATGCTTTTAAATTTTTTATTTGGTGTGCGTTGGAAGAGGGGTAGTCTTACATGGCGATAATATCCCAAGCTCTATATATTAACTGGAAAAGTTAGGGGTCGTTTTATACTCCTAGTCGTCTTATATGCTGAAAAATTATGGTATTCTCCTTGTACCACTTGCTTCTCAAGTGACTGGAAACAACGAGGGGATTCCATTTTCAGAGGAGTGGTCAGGGGGATGAAGAGAAGCTCAGTTTGAGCCTCTGCGTAAGGGATACAAACTCCCAAGCCAGATTCTCCACTCCCCTAACTCCCTACATAGTTAAGGTACTAGTAACCTGGCTGGGAGAAGCTCCAAACCACATTCTATGGTCACATCGGAAAGTGAGAGCAGCACCATACTGAACTGCTTAATGTGTCTGACAGCAAAAACTTATTTTCTTTCCATTTGTTTGCATTGCTATTTAAGTAAACAACAATCCTCTCTCAAAGAGCACCAACAAACCTTGCTTCCCCCTAATTGTTATTTTTGACCTAAAAACACCTTGCTACAGACCTTTCATGTCAATATCGTGACAACACTCACAAATAATTAAAGAAACATTTTTCTTCTCATCAGCAATCCATCCTTTGCAACAAGCCTTGTTCATTATTTCTAATTTTTAAAAGTTTTTCCTACCTTAAAAAATCCAGCCCAATTAAACTAACAACACTTGAGATTGGACGCTAATTTCAAATGCTTTTTCAGTGGCAGGCAACATTTCTTTCAGAGAAGGTTTACCATTGCCTTCCTTTGAGACTAAGGACGTGTTACCCCAAGGTTAGCCCAGTGGATTTGCACATCTATGCAGACCTTTAAACCATGGTCTCCCACAGCCCTAGTCAAACACTTAAAATAAAGGAAAAACCAACACAATTCACGGATACAGGAACGTGCTATTATGCTAAGGATT
The DNA here is from genome assembly GCA_030556195.1 of Anolis apletophallus. NCBI lineage: Eukaryota > Metazoa > Chordata > Lepidosauria > Squamata > Anolidae > Anolis > Anolis apletophallus. Next base: position 203,357,694 of record JARBWK010000003.1, read on the forward strand.
TGAAGGCTGTTGTCTTGGAGAATCTAACATGACTCTCCCAAAGAAACCATTTTGTGGGTGAACTACTTTATTTATTTATTTATTTGCTATGCTTCTATCCTGCCTCTCTCACCCCGAAGGCGACTCGAGGCGGTGAACAAGCGGCAGCAAGGGCCCACATACAACACATCATAATAAGGTAAAAACAATCATATAAAACCATATAAATTAACAATTAAAACTACAAAATACAAATCTCAGCTCCACAGTCTTAAAAATCGGTTCTCGTTTCATCGTCATACTAACCCTTTGATCTCGATTAATTAAAGTTCCTCTGCGAATGCTTGCTTGAACAGCCAAGTCTTGACTTTCTTACGAAATGTCAGGAGGGAGGGGGCTGATCTGATGTCACTAGGAAGGGAGTTCCAAAGCCGAGGAGCCACCACTGAGAAGGCCCTGCCTCTCGTCCCCGCCAGGCGCGCCTGCAAAGCAGGCGGGACCGAGAGCAGGGCCTCTCCGGATGAGGCCAGATTGCATGAAGCCAAATTACTATCACAGTTAGGATGTAACAATAATCCATAGTGACATGGATACAGAAAAGCATTTTTTAGTGTAGGGTCCTTAAGCTTAATGAAGCCCAGAAATAGTTGAGGACATAAGGTAAAAGACTCAATTGTAGCATCTTTGAAAAATGAATAATTAATTTTGTTTTAATACAAATCAAATGCAAATCAGCAAATCTCTCACCAGAATATCACTTCTGTCATGAACTCACCAGGTTGCCTGAGACAACCCAAACAAATGCAAACACGGTTATATTACGGAGCAAAATATTTACTTTACTTTGCATGATTTACTGTGCAAAGGACATTAACTAAAATCAATGACACAATGTTCCATTCCTCCACATTCCACAAGACTCCAGCTACTAATGCAACAATATATATATATATATATATAGACACACACACACACACACACACACACAGGGACATAAAGTAACACTTTGTAGCAACAAATGAAAAGACTGGAACTACTAAGCCTAGAGCCAAAATTAGCATTCAGTACTGAACTTATTCAACACTTCTTGCAGACATCTGCATTTTCAAAAGCTTGCTCCAGGGCTCTGGTGGCTCAGGTCTCTCGTGTCATGTCAAGAGAGGCCGACCTGAGCCAGTAAGAGAGTGAATCCACTTTGGATTTTGAAGAGCTTCCAATGAGCTGTCCAAGGTGCTGAACATATTTGAGGATTACTCCTTTGAAGTCTGGACTGAAACCTAGGATGGATTCACCATTGACATCGAAGTCATAAGTCAGTTACTGCTTCAGAGACCTTCCCTGCCACCCACAAAAAGTTTACATATGTGCAGCCATGTAGCGAATCATGCTGCTGGTGAGCGAGACAAAGTCATGGCACATGCAGAAGATGGAGCATAGGTTATTTAGGACCAATCTGTCCCATTGTGACCACTCTTCTGAATCTTTCCCGTGCAAACTCAGGGTTGTAGCCTTCTTGATTAAATCACTCTACCTGCCCTCCTTCCTATTGCCACCTGTTTTACCAAATTTATCAAATAACTAGCTGTACCCAGCCACGCGTTGCTGTGGCAAAGAACAACAGCAACATCCCTTCTTGCCTTTTGTTCTTGCTCTCCTCCGTGTCTCCCTCATCCTTCAGCTCTTTCCTTCTCTCTTTCCTCCTTCCTTCCGTCTTTTCTTTCCCTCCTTTTCCCCTATTCTTTCCTTTTCTCTATTACTCCTCCTTCCTTTTCTTTCCCTCCCTCAGTTCCTTTCCTCCCTTTATTTTTCTCCTCCCCTCACCAGCTTCACCCTCTTTTATAGCCTTTTATTACCTTTTTCTTTGCTGTGTAGCCTGTCTTCTTCCTTCCTGTGGTACCTTTTTCCTTCCTTCCTTCTTTCCCTCCCTCCTTCTCTTACTTTTCTCCCCCCTTCCCTCTTTCATTCCTTACCCTTTTCCCTCCCTCCATTCTTCTTTCCTTCCTTCTTGTCTGTTCGCCTTCCTTCATTCTTTACCTCTGTCATGCCTTTCATATGTATTTCCTTTCTACTGTCTCTCCTTCCTTCCTTGGGTATCTCTTTCCTTCCTTCTTTCCCTCCCTCCTTCTCTCTTACCTTCCCCCCCTTCTTTCTTGCATTCCTCCCCTTTTTCCCTCCCTCCTTTCTTCTCTTCTTCCTTCCTGGCCCCTTGGCCTCCTTCTCTGCCTGCCTGTTTGGGCCGCGGGGGACTCTTTTCACGGTGGCACACCAGCCCGGGGACTCTGTTCTGCGCGGACAGGGCCCCTCCCAGGGCAACAGAGGTGCCATGGACCGGAGGGGCCTGGCAAGGCCTTGATCCCATTGCCTTGGCAACAGAAGGGGCTGTTAGGAGGGGAGAGGCGGAGTTGGCCCCAAGCTTCCTTCCCCACTTCCAATGCAAAGACCATGAGGAGGAAGAGGAAGAGGCCTCACTCGCCCCAGAGGCCTCCCTCTTTTGGCCCGTCTCCAATGCAGCGCATTAATGGTTGGTGAGGTCTGTGTGCGGCGTGCGTGCCCTGTTCTGTCCAACTGCTGGTTGGATTGTTTTTGTTGTTTTGTTCTTTGTTGGGGGGGAGGGGGAGGGGAGAGGTGCCCAGGAAGCATGGGCTGTATGTCCGCGCATGCGCCGTACAGATTTGGCGTGGGGGATCATGGGAATTGTAGTTCCCCAGGTTTTGGGGTTTTTTTTGATGATTTTGTTTGAGTTTTTGGGGAATTTTCCGGGTGGTAAACATACCTTGTGGTATGGGGGGTTTTGTGGCCTGATTTGGTGTTTGTGGGTTCAGCGGTTTTGCTGTCTATAAGCCCCTTAGCATGACATGTCTCTTTTTATATAGATTGTGCACACATTACCAGCAAAATGTAAATAGAGTTTGTCATATATTCGGTCTCTCCAAAGGTATTTTTTTCATTGGCCAGCTAGATGTGAAAGGTTATTACAGTCTAAATTTCAGCCAAATTCATTTACTGTTCTCGGCAGACAAGTGTATCCTTTTTCTTTGATTCTGATCATTCCAGAAGGATGAGGATAAGCAATTAGACTTTGGATTATTTCCCTATTTTATAAGGCCACAATCCAAAAATGTAAATGTGGTTAATTCTCATTCTCTTCTCTCCAACCTTTTCCATATGTACTGATTATAGCCTAAATCTATTTTTATTTCAACTGGAGTAGACTAATCAAATGTGCTAAATTTAGCTTTATGGTAGTTCGTCATTCAATAATTGATTGCATGGGTCTACCCTGCAATGGTGAGTAAAAGAACAGTTATATATGGAATGCTAAAGCGGTAATTATTATAATTAGTAAAATACAATTTGCCATAAAATTCACTTTTTAAGCCCTCCTAATAATATGGTGTTTTCACTTTTAAAGTACCATCACTTCATTCATTTCTGTATAGATGTGGTGGGTTTGCTCCTATATTGAGGAATGTCAGTAATATAAGACTGTTTCAATATTAAATTTGAAGCTGGACTAATGAATGTACTCAGCTCCTTTTCACTGCTAGATCTTTGGTTCATCTAGTCAAGTATTTCCCCCTATGTTACACGTGGAAAAGTGACATTCTGAACTGCAGAATCCCCTAATAAGTGTATGTGGCACTGGCTATGGGTTCTTTGGAATTACAGCCCCCAAAATAAGTTTTTGGATCTTTCCTACCAATAAGCTATGGTTTCTTCCCCCATCTGTAACAAAGCCAAACAAAAGGACAGGTTTTATACTGTGGGACAATCGTGTTAGGAATACAGAACTACGGCAATGTTATAAAACCAACATATGGATAAATTATTTTCTCACTATGCAACAATTTCTTCTTTAAAATCACATCAAAACAACTGGAAAACAATTGTACTCTTCAAAAACGGATTTGCCAATAGTTTCCTTTACCCTTTGAGGAAACACCAACATCAGGTCTCCTGTGACATTATTCTAAATGATAAATGTATTATGTATAGTGTAACTGCTTTTCTCCCACACAGATAAGAAAAGAGGGGAAAAAATAATGTCACAATCTGGTGCATTTAAATTAAATTAAGCAGAATTTTAAATTAAGTACTAAATCTAGTATTTAAATATGGCAGGATTGTTACAGCCAAAATGAATTAAACATGGTTAACTCCAAGTGTTTTGAGCAGAATAGATTTAGTCACTTATTTAAAAATTACACACATGATTTTGTACAAGTCATACTCTTTGTTTAAAAAAGGGAAAAAGGATGAAGATCCCGTTCTTACCGTGCGACTACTAAAAACTGGTCAATCTGATGATCAGTGAGGTGGGTATCTGGGTCCCATACTTTTACTTCAAGCTTTGCCTGTTCACGGTCATCTGTTTCACCTAAGAGACAAAATACATCAGGTAAATATGTTATTCTCTGGCAGGCGCCGGAGAAGATGCCGGAAGAGGAAGTCAAGGGAACTTCCGACTTCTGGTCCATCAATGGACCATCTGGAATCAACAGCCTTCCAGGAGAGATGCGTTTCCAAGGCGTTGGTCCTTTCTTCAGCTAACAAAGTCTGCTCGAAGACTCATCGAGACCATCGAGTCACCCCCAATAACTCTGGGGTGACCGCTGAAGACCGGAACAGTCTTAGAACAAGCCCGGACTCTATTTTGAGGAAAGGTAAGGTCAAGAGATACAGATCTAGAACCTTTTGGGGACTGGGGTTTGGGAGCTGGGCTAATCCAGCCCCCATAGCGCTATGGCTGGGACTTATAAGACTCAGCCCCATGGCCCTACAAATGGGACTAAGAAGACTAGGTCGCCATGACCTGCCTCTGACTGTTCCCTCCTTGAGCCCTGCAACTATAGCTCAGCTAGGATTAGCTGGGAATGACACAATGTATTTGTTTGTAGTAAATAGTATATGTTTTGTTTGTGTATTTTATAATTGTTGTATCTGCTTGTTATTTTTACTTCTATTTTGCTGTAAACCGCTCCGAGCTCTCGGGGAGTGGCGGTCTAGAAATTTGAAGTAATAAATAAAAATAAATAAATATTCCTTTTTATTTATTTGATATATGTTAAGGCCAGTTTCCAAGACCAATCTCTCATAAAGTAGCTTCCACCAGATAAATGAAAAACCCACAAAATTCCCAATAAAAACCCCAACCCAATTACCACAGCACATAAAAAGGACCACTAAAACAGCAAAAACAGCCCACAACAGGAAATCGACAGTTAATAGTGCAAAAATAAGCAACCATGTGATAAGCTTTCAAGAAAACAGAATCAATGTTTAATACCCCTTTGAAACCTAAATGAAGGGGCATTTAATGGCTCTAAGGGGCACATGAAAAGGGGCACATGCTTCTGAAGAGGCATGTGCCCCTTTCCATATACCCAACAAACAACCTAATAGATATTTATACCTTCTAATATTGCCATGCTGATTCAGATGGAGATAACCTGGTGGAATAAACTGGGGTACACAAAAAAAAAACCTGGACTCACTTTGAATCCACTGCTGACAGTCTTAAGAGCACAGCAACCTCCACTGAATATGTTGACTTTTCTGGACTTAGCCCGACTTTGCTCCACTTTTAAGGCAAAGTCAGGGGATATTCTGATGTTTGCAAGAAATTCCGGAGTATGCTAGAGCTACACGGCTGTCTCAACACCTCAACTGGGTGTACTTCATTCCAATCCGCCGTTTATATGGACACCACTGTCATCATTTTTTCCTTGCTCTGATCCATATAGGAAGAGATAATGTCTGATCCCCATAATTCCACTGATGCCCCCTTGCCGGCCACGGAACTCCCTACCAACACCTGGCTATCGCAATTATGTCTGCAGAGACTGGAATGGGGCAGCCATGCAACCAGAAAAAAGGAAGGGCTGCTTCAGAAAACTTAATCAAATGAACATACAGTATTTATTTATTTATTTATTTATTATTTCCATTTGTATACCATCCTTTCCTGTAGGCTCAGGATGGTTTACATCATATCAAACTATAACAGGAAACATATCAAGATATAATTTATTTATTTTTATTTCAGGAGTTTACCCCACTCTTCTCAACCCCCGAGGGGGGGCTCAGTGCTGTTTACAGTACGGCACAATTCGATGCCTACATAATAACAATATAAAACCCCCAAAAAACCCTTCAACAGTTAAGATACATTAAAATACATTAAAACAGTTGCCTTAGCATCATACACATTCATTCCAGATTAAAACCATGTTCAGTCCATAAAAGCACTGGTCCTCTTCATCTACTTTCTATTTAAAATCCAGTCCTAAAATGCTGCCTAGTGCTGGTGAGCAAACGCCTGGTCCCACAGCCAGGATTTTACTTTTTTCCTGAATGCCAGGAGGGATGCGGTGGATCGAACATCGATAGGGAGCGCATTACACAGGCGGGGGCCACCGCCGAGAGAAGCCCCTATCTCGTCCCACCAACCGCATCTGAGAAGTAGGCGGGAGCGAGAGCAGGGCCTCCCGGATGACCTTAGATTACGAGGTGGGACGTAGCGGCCGATGCGTTCGGACAGGTAAGCTGGGCCTGAACCGTATAGAGCTTTAAAGGTCAAAACCAGCACTTTGAATTGGGCTCGGAATTGGACAGGCAGCCAGTGGAGCTGATACAACAGGGGTGGTATGCTCCTGTATGTAGCTCCAGTTAGTAACCTGGCTGCCGCCCTTTGGACTAGTTGGAGTTTCCGAACCGTTTTCAAAGGCAGCCCCACGTAGAGTGCGTTGAAGTAATCTATTCGGGATGTGACCAGAGCGTGGACCACCGTAGCCAGATCAGACTTCCCAAGGCATGGGCGCAGCTGGCGCACAGGTCTTAAATGTGCAAAAGCTCCCCTGGCCACCGCCGAGACCTGGGGCTCCAGGCTCAGCGATGAGTCCAGGATCACTCCCAAGCTGCGAACCTGCGTCTTCATAAAAGCAATACAGTATAAAACCACTTCAACAGTATTCTGCTGTAGCCAAGAGTGGTCAAAGCTAAATTTATTTATTTATTTATTTATGCTTCACATTTATAGACCGCCACTCCCCGAAGGCTCGGAGCGGTTTACAGCAGTATGCATAAATACAATCCAGTACAGAATACACATATAAAACAACACAGTACCTAACATGAAATAAATAAATACAAAAAAGTGGGGTGAACGGAGGGTAGCATATTAGGTGGGATCAATAGTCAATTTAGGGGCCGTAGGTAAGGTTAGGGACCAAGCAGCCTTATAGTCAGGTTTTAAGGGTCCATACCATAACCTCAGCAAATGGCGATTTGGAAGGCCCTCGCCACTCCGTGCTGGGCTCCTGTAGGAGGGTTTAAAGTTCCAGACCGGCTCCAGCTTCCGGCCGTCAGACCCCAGAAAACTCTAGGGCCAAATCGCCGATGCTGGAGTTTGCGTCTGTATTCTCTGTGTCTCAGATGCTCCTCAAATTCCGGCACCCATGAACCAGCCCGCTTACTATTCTGGGCTGCCAGGGCTGCCGCTCTGTCCTCCTTCCCCTGCAAAACTCTTGGGTCGTTGCCGGATGTGGCGCTCAGAGACTGGTGCCCCCTCCGCTTCCTCCCTGCTCTCAAGCCACGTCTACGTCGGGAGTGACCGATGGGTTGCTGGGAGGAAGCTTTCTCGGTGACATCCGCCTTCAGGTTGGTGGTCTCTGCGCTGGCATCTTCAAGGTCGGTCGCCATTTTGCTCAAGGCTTGTCTCTCCAAAAGGGAGAGACAGCGGCGTCCTCGCCGGTCTCCTAGCACTCGGGGCACCGCTGGAGGGCCGAGATCCCTCTCCTAAACCTCGGGGGAATCTGGCCTCTCCGTCCCCAAGTTGCCCGGCCTTCCTTCCGCCTCCAGAGGCTCCAGCAAGGCACATGGTCGCCCCGGAACAGTGCCGTTTTGCAAGCCTTCTGGAAAGCCGGTATTTTATGTTCTACCAAGCAAGCTAGCCTCTTCGTTCACATGATGTTACAATTTCACTAAGTATGTTTGTTACTACTAATTATTACATTTGCAATATAAAGAAGTCAGATTGGAAAACGGACAGTAGAACAACAGAAGAGTTAGAATGTGAAGGTCTGGCACTCTGACGCCACGGCCCAGCCTTCAACCGGGTAACGTTGGTGAATTTTCTTCAAAGCAGTGGCAGGAAGATATTAAAGTGGTTAATTTATATGTACTAGAATGTGACTAACCGATGATGAGCCTTTGAATTCCAGACATGATGGCAGCTGGCTTATCAGAGGCTCCATTTACACTGACTACTTAGGTCAGCGCAGAAGCGGATCAGTCCTGTGGCAGCCACATGCCGTACGGGGCTGATACAAGCTAACATTTTGGGTCTCTTTTTAGAGAGATAATTCAGGGTATTAATAGCAGCAACAGCATGGTCTTGCCCTGAGTGTACAAAAGTTAAGGAAAAGTTGAAAATCTGCCACAGAATTTGGACTACCCTCCGACTTAGGGCCTGTGCTATGATGTCAGCTGAGTCAATGGGATGTGCTGGAAAGGGAGGGGGAGAAGATGGGGGTTTTCTCCTCTCTTCCCCCATCGGTGCCCTGACACCCACAGCATGAAGAGCCCAAACTGCAATCAGAGAGTGCTGCAACATGTAGCGCCAAAGTACATTTGGTGTCACCAGGCAGTGGTGTCTATGGCACGGCTGCCCAGGAAGTCGATCGCGATTGACCAGTCGATCCTGGGACCGAAGGAGGTTGATCCCAGCTGGATGGGGCGCTTCTCAGAGGGGGGCGGGGCTTGGCTCACCCAGCTTCGGCACAGCTTCCCCATCCTCAGGCCTGGAGAAGCTGCTGGGAGTGCCGAAGCCAGAAAGGGGCGGAGCCAGGCCGCACCAAGCTCCCCCCCCCCTCCAGCCTTGAGGAGGTAGGTAGATCTTTCTGACTGTCACACCTCAAGGGCCTCAGGCATCACTTTTGCTTGAGCAAGACTTTAGTCAAGGCAGCAATAAGGTGCTGTCCAAGCCAGCTTGCTTTACTCTTAAACCTTGCCCTGGGCCTCCCGTCCTTTCCCGTGAGAAGCAAGGAATGAATGCATAACATAGGCAGCTCAAGGTTAGACCATCCAGCCTCCCTGATAGTGAGGCGCTCCGAAGGAACCGAGAGATTGCCTCCCTTTTGTCCAGATGGTAGCCACTAACAAGCTGTGCATACCAGAAAGGCTGAGGTAACATAACATATAGGCACGGATCCATCATGGTGCTGTGACACTCGACGCAACTACATAAAAGCCAGGGGATACTATAATTGCCAAGAGATGCCAGTATCTCGTACCAACGCCGCAGTAAGAAGACGCTAAGGGGAAGAGGCCTCATCGGGCCTCCCAGCCAAGCTTGTGCCAGCCAGCCTACACCGGGCTGACTTGATCCAGCGTTGTGCCTTGTTCCCGCTCATCGTCGAGACCCTGTGATTGTTCCTGAAAGACTTTGCTGCCTAAAGAACTCTTTGCTTTAAACCAACCCAGCCTTATTACTCCGGCTGGGATTCCTTCGAAAGACTTTCCTTGCATCCGGCTTGTGTTCCCGTTTTCCTCCGCTTGTGATCCTGTTGCTACGATCACACTACCCTGCTACTCCTTGACTTTGGCTGCTATTTAGAGGCACCATAAGGATTGCCTCCAAACCATTTACTCAACTTATTAATCAATAAAGCTTGTTGTACCGCAGCTGCTGTGTGGTTTATCCAGGGAGGTCAGGTCCCAAGGCCCAAGGGGGCGACACTGACTTTGTTTTATTATAAGTAGCTCGCATGCTGAAAAAGTGTGGGCACCCCTGGTCTATGGAATCCCTATGTGGCACGCTGGATTGGCCCAAGGTTATGGGTCCGACTAGATCCACCCACACTGCATTAATTGAAAGTACCCTAATCACCTTCATTACATCTACTTCCATAAACAGTCCAAGAAGACTTCCAAACTATGAAACTGATCCTTTGGTAGTGAAACCCTGAAGCTGGGTGCAAATCTTCAGAGAGATTCCTCCATGTCCCTATCCATAGAAATCCCAGCTGCATTGGCTTATTTTCCATTTGTTCACTCACATTCATCCCTCCAAAAAACAAACTGCATCAAATATCAGTTACTCAGCTCCATAAACTTCCTGATATTATCAGAAATAAATCAAAGGAAAAACTGAATGTCATCTGCACATTACTGACATTTCATCTAAGTCTTTTCATATAGATATTCAACGCTTGGGGAACAAAATGAAATTCTGAGACGTCACTTAAGCAGAACAGCCTGGGCTCTAACAGAAGTTTTCTAGTAATCCTTTCTAATATTATGTATTATTTGTCACGCTTCTATACCGCCCCTCTCAGCCCGAAGGCGACTCGGGACGGTTTACACAGGCAGTCTCTGCCCTCAATACAACACAGCAACAAGTCAACCCCCCCCCCCCGAAAAGACCTATAATAACAATTTTACAATTAAAAACATACAATTGCAGCCTCAGCGTCATGTTGAAATCAGTTTCCATCACGTCGTCGTCATTCCTTATATCCAATTAAGCCTTATATTTCATCAACAAATGCCTGCTCAAATAACCAGGTCTTGACTTTCTTGCGAAATGTCAGGAGGGAGGGGGGCCGATCTGATGTCTCTAGGGAGGGCGTTCCAAAGCCGAGGAGCCACCACTGAAAAGGCCCTGTCTCTCGTCCCCGCCAGTCGCGCCTGTGAAGAAGGCGGGACCGAGAGCTGGGCCTCTCCAGATGATCTTAAACATCTCGATGGTTCATAGGGAGAGATGCGTTCGGACAGGTAAGTTGAACCCGAACCGTTTAGGGCTTTAAAGGCTAAAGCCAGCACTTTGAATTGTGCCCGGTAGCAAACTGGCAGCCAGTGGAGCTGGCACAACAGAGGAGTTGTGCGCTCTCGGAATGGCGCTCCTGTTATCAACCTGGCTGCTGTCCGTTGGACTAGTTGCAACTTCCAACTTCTTCAAAGGCAACCCCACGTAGAGAGCATTGCAGTAATTTATACGGGATGTAACCAGAGCATGGACAACCGTGGCCAAGTCAGACTTCTCAAGGTACGGGCGCATCTGGCGCACAAGTTTTAACTGTGCAAATGCTCCCCTGGTCACTGCCAAAACCTGGGGTTCCAGGCTCAGCTATGAGTCCAGGATCACGCCCAAACTGCGAACCTGCGTCTTCAGGGGGAGTGTAACCCCGTTTAACACAGGCTGTAACCCTATGCCCTGTTCGGCCTTTCGACTGACCAGGAGTGCCTCTGTCTTGTCTGGATTCAATTTCAATTTGTTCGCCCTCATCCAGTCCGACACAGCGGCCAAGCACCTGTCCAAGCACAGCGGCCAAGCATTAATTTGATTAACATTAATCAAATTAATGTTAATTCTATTTGTTTTATATACATTTAAATTAAATGTACATGTTTGTGTGTATATACATGTGTGTGTGTGTGTGTGTGTGTTTGTACATTCAATTAAACAATATCATTAAACTTTGATATGAAATAGAAAATGCCAAAATATCCATGTACATACGGCAATTATCTATTGGATACAAAACAATTACTCCTACAAAGCCATCTGCATACTAAGCAAAATGGTTTCTCTCCTCTGACTATTTCATGCTAATCTAATACGTTATGCTTATCTAATAACACCTGCTGTATCACTTCTGTCTATGGACACTGGGAGGCACAGTGGACCTTGGGTATCTCCTGGGGTTTTGTTCTAGGACTCCCATGAATACCAAAATCTGTGGATGCTGAAGTCTTATGACATACCATGGGTGTGGTAAATGGACATCCCTTATATAAAATGACAAAAGCAAGGTTTGCTTTTTGATTGAATACATGGATGCAGAATCTGTAAATACAGAGACCAACTGTAATTCTATTTTTAATTCTCATACAACTATGCTGTAAAATGTGCTTTAGGATTGATTAAACTGAGGACCCATAAATACTATTTGTTTATGGGTCCGAGTTCTGAAATGGGCAGCTTATCTGCAATGTTTGATAAGCACTATTCGGCCATATCTCCTTCATTTCATATGTGTTCCCCCTTCCTCTTGCATTCTCACATTTTCCCTCCATCTACGCTGTAAAACGAAGGCAGTTTGCCACCCTCTTAATGTAAGTGGCTTAATGCTATGGAATGATGGGAGTTGTAGTTTTATGAAGAACCAGCACTATGTGGCAGAGAAGGTTAAAGATTCTGTATAACTACAATTCTCATGTTTCTATAGCATTGAACTGGGAGAGTCACAGTTGGTGTCAAACTACATTGACTCTGCAGCGTAGATGCACCCTTCGTTTGCAATAGTCACCGTGAGAAGGGAAACAAAGCCAATAACTCTGCTGCTGTTCCTAGTGGTCAAAACTACCTTCAAGTCTCTGATCACAGCCTGTGATCATGAAACTACCTTCAATCTGTCTGCGGCTCAGTAGTAGTCAGTATAATCTTTAAAAATGTCCTTAGAAGACAAATATAGACTTAATTGGTTACAGATGCTAGCTCCTTAATCACGAATTCAACACACAAATTGCTTTCAACAGACCTTTAATACCTTTCCCTAAATGCATTGTCATCTGCCTTTGGAACAAAAAGCAATTAGACCCTGTGTTTATGCAGTTCATAGATCCATAGCCTCATCGCTGTGGTTAGACTGTCTGTCTCCCATCTTGATTTCCACTCATTTCTCTTGTAGGGGAAAAACACTATCACAAAGCATCATTAGCTGCCTCTGTCTCAACTTTACGGATAAAATTGGAAATAATATATACATTAAGGCAGAAGGCTCTCTAACCTTCATTTATCCAGCCTGAACCAATGAATAAAAATGACTCTTTAATATTGTTTCATAATCATGTGAAATGTAAATCACATTTCTTAGACATATGTGTGTGCATGTGCACACATTTGTTCTGATACTCAGTGTGCGGGGCAGGGGGGCACACTAATAACTTCACCATACTCAAACATGCCCACATGCAAGTTGCCCATTGCAGTTCACAGAATAACAGAATAAAAAGGTGCAGGCTTCTTGTGCGACAAAAGGAGGACAACCACAGAGAAGCCACAAGAAAAATACAAGTGTCAAAGAGATGAACAATAAACAATTTACAGGGCTTCAAGGGAGTCAGGCTGACAGGCTCCAAATCCCTCAGAGCATTCAGGAACCTGTTGGGTTCCAAAGGTCTCCTTGGGCGAACCCAAATTGGTTCGGTGCCCAAGCAGGGTGGGGTGGGAAGCTCTAGCCGGACTCTTAGAGCACAGTGGTCCGACCATGGTACCTCGATGACAGATGATAGGTCCACTTGGATTCCAGCACTGAAGATCAAGTCTAGGGTGTGACCAGCTTGATGGGTGGGCTCAGACTTACAGAGTGAGAGCCCTAGTGTAGCCATGGTCGACACTAGGTCAGCAGCTGCAAATGAAGGAGAGTCTGCGTCGGCATGGACATTGACGTCCCTGAGAACAATAAGCCTGGGAAACCTCAAAGCCCACTCCGCCACAGCCTCTAGCAGCTGCGATACGCTTCCACCTGGCGCGCAGGGCGACTGGTACACCAGCAGGAAGGCTATGTTCTCTTGTGAATCCCACACAAGGTTGACACTTTCAATGCCAGTGATGTTCAGTGCTGGCACCCCTCTAAAAGAATAATTCTCATGGGAGAGCATTGCCACCCCTCACCCCCCCCCCCGGTCCTGGTGGGTGATCACATAACCTGGTGATGTTAACTCATGGAGGGGAACCGAGTCACCTTCTTGGATCCAAGTCTCTGCGATGCAAACTAGATCAGTGTCCTGATCAGCGAAAAAATCCCTAAGGGTCGCAGTCTTGTTCCTAATTGATCTAGCATTCACCAGGGTTGGAGGAGAGAACGTTGGCAGCCTGTCACTGACGTGACTGGAGATAGGGCGCAGGTCAGAGGGCGGCCAAGTCATTAACTGACTGACTGACTGACTGACTTCTGCTCTTCTCACCCCGAAGGGGACTCAGAGAGGATTACAGATACACATACTTTTAGCAGACAATTCCTGCTATTTCACAAACACACATATAAACGAACACACATATAAATGAACAGAGGCAAACTCTGGCCACCAGGGGGAGCTGACGCACTCCTCATCTCTCAGCGTTCCCAGCATCCCTTGTTGTTCTTCCGCATTCCTGGAGTTCTTTAATGGCCTCATAATTAAGACAAAATTTGCCTTCCTACTTAATGTGGTACCTTTATCACCTACTTGACATATGCAACTGTCTTTCAGGCTGCAAAGGTCGAGCACCCACCTCGACTCGGGCAGGTCTCGAACTCATGACCTACTGGTCAGAGAGATCTTATGCAGCTGACACTTAGCCAGCTGCGCCACATTCCCGGTGCCACTTATTAACCTATTCTTGATTGTCCTATCGTTTACTATTGGTGTATGTAACCAATCGTTTCTTTTATATTGTATGCTTGAACCTAAGTTACCAGTATTGAGTAATATTTACTACTGTATATTTTAAATTGGAATGTTTTGCTCAAGATTTGTGATGTTTATTGTATATGGTATATAATCTCATTATATTGTTAATCTAGTCGTGCATTTGTTTCCACCCGTGTATATAAACCCTTAGCTGCTACTCTACCTCCTGCTCTACACTATTGTGTGAGCGTTTTGAGATATTTAGGGTGGGAACAGTGTTTGAGCTCTTGGTCTTCCCAGGTAACCTTCAGTTTTCTGTTGGTTTTCTGACTCCTCCGTCCTCTCTCATTCGGCCTGTGTCTACCATCATACTTCCCCTTCCCTGAGATCACTGAAATTCCCAAGCTACACTCGGCTGAACTGGATGGCAGGATGACTCAAGTCCCTGGCCATCCCCCGAAAAGGATACGGCACAGCCAGTGTGTTCACATTCCATAGGGGAAGTCCGGGAGGGCAAAGGCTTCCATCTGATTGTCTCTTGGTCTACTAGCAGATTTCACCCCTCTCATTTGAAAGGGTGACCTGTATACTGGGATTTTCACTCGCTCAACCTCGCCCTCCCCTCCAAATCAACCCGATGTACATAGTCATCCTTAGCCAAGACTCTAGGAGATCTCAAAACCAAGTTTTGAGCACCAGAGCCCCAAAAGATTCTAGATCGGTGCCGGATCTTTCGTTGCGGATGACGACACCTCCTGAGGAGGGATGAAGGGGGATTTTTATTTTTAAAAAGAAGGACTGAAAGATATTAAACTAAGAAAATTTAATTAGATTGCCAAAGGAAAAGAATTGAGACAAAGTGATCCAAAGCAGTGAGAACACTGAGAGATATAATAAATGGAGCTAGCTACTAGCACACAATCTCTCTCTCTCTCTCTCTCCAGACAGGATACCACAGAAAAAGACACATGAGTGTCATGCTGCCCGTGTATCTCTCTGTTATCCGCCCCGAGCCTGCTGGGAGGAGCGGAATACAAAAATGAACAATAAATACATAAATAAATAAGTTCAGCCACCCATGTGCAAGCACGGTTTTGGATTTTGGGCTTTTTTGGAATTCTATATAAGGGATACTCAATCAGTATTTGATCATTTCAACATGCAATATTACGCTAAGGTTATCTTGAACTCCAATACAAACGGCTACCCAAAGTCATAAGCATGATATATTTACCTTCTGAGAGCATATCTGGTACATCTGCTTGATATCTGGGTCCCACTCTAATTTCCCCTTTGTCTGCTAGGAGCGTTTTCAGCGATGGATCGTACACCAGGGAATAGAAGAAAGTATCCTAAGAAGAACCAACAACAAAATGTCATCTTCCAAAATATCATTATTTGCATTTTAATACAGGTCTCAGAAAAACTAGCTTCTTGGTAAAGGCACCTTTCTCCATGCCTAACTTCTTCAGAGAGCATAAGCTTCTTTGCACAGATGGCGACAACAGGCTTTACTGTTAAAGCCTGTGTGCACCTGTTAAAAACTTCTGCCATACTCTCTGCAAAGAAGGTCATGCAGAAAGCCCTTATTAGAAGGTGTCAAACCGCTCCGTGGAATGCAAACAGAGGCGGTTGCGGCTGCTGAAGCGACCAGCCGCTTGCCAGGCAGCGAACTGATCCGGGGAATCCAAACGGGGACAGTCACGGCTGGGGAGACAGGCCTGTTTATAGTGGTGGTGTCTCCCCGGCCGCGACTGTCCCCGTTTGGATTCCCTGGATCAGTTCGCTGCCTGGCAAGCGGCTGGTCGCTTCAGCAGCCGCAACCGCCTCTGTTTGCATTCCACGGAGCGGTTTGACGCTCTGTAGCGGCTTTCTGGCGACTACATCCCATTGGGGATTTACAAACTTGGGTCCTCACCCTATGTGGAATACTCCATCAACTATTGCATCATTGGTTCCAGTCCCCTTTGAATTTGAATCTACATTGAACTTTCGTTATTATTTCAACATTGTGGATCTGGACTTTGCATCTACGGGTAGGAACCCTCCCTGTTAGTGCGCTTAATGTGTTGCTGCATGTATTCACTAACACATTTGTGTACTCTGTATGGTTCATATTCTGTATGGTATGTAATTTATGTGATACAGCCAACACTTTTGCAAATATTACTTATCATGATTTATATCATACTGTTCCAGTGTGTTTATTCAGGTTAGATAAGACACGATAGGCCAACTGGGACGGGGTAAAATCTCGCGATGATACCAACCGTAGTGTAAATCCCGTCACGGTTAATAAACGTATTAAGGCCTGGTCCGGCATGTATAGACAGAAATCAAAACTGTATCAACCAGTAAATGTAAACACAATACCCCATCAATGTGGACAGATGGCTGAGGCTTCCTCACGCGTTAGAAGTGAAGTCTCGCGAGATGCGAGCCCCTGGAAAACAGCGTAGTCTCGCGATGATTCCAACTGTTCCGCAAATCCCGTAATGGGCGAATTACATCATCAAGCCTGGTCCATTACACTATTGAACCTTGTTGTTGTGTTCTCTGTATTGTAAGCAGCTACCTTTGTTTTGTGTTTAATTTTTAAAAAGTGAACTTGTACTTTCCTTTGCAAATTTTGGCTGAACATCAAATGAATCATTTCAGCATTACAAAAACATCAATAATTCAAGACACTCAACCATCTCATCAGAAAACAACAAATATACACAACGATTTCCCTATGTATCTACTAATAATATACTTCATCAAAACCAATATTTGGGTTTATTAACGAACACACAGAATGCCTGGGAATGCTTCTGGAAGAATACTGATAGTTAAAGGAGCACAACCTATAAAATATGACATTACCTCTTTAACAAGATACGACAATACGGATTCAGTCTCATTCAGAAGGGCAACACTGCATTTCCCCCTACAAAAAAAAAGCATAAACAAGAATTAAATACTTATAACTATCAATATTTTTTTACAAATAGAATGGAAAATACAACAACCAGATAAGCACAGAATGTAGCCAAATCTTGGCCACAAGGATCATGTTGGGTAAGCCAACCACTGTGTTCCCACCAAGTTTTCCAGATACTTAAAGAACCTCTTGTGCAAAAAAAGTGAAGCCGTACCCTCTGTTATATTTCCAAGTAATTGGTATTCAAAAGCAATTCTGCTTTGGAGGTGGCATGGATCCATCATGGCTAGAAGCCCTTGTTAAATTATGCCCCATAAAATCTGGTTTAACTTGTTTAAAGCTACCCAAATTACCACTCATCTTGTGGTATTTTCTCCACACAATACGTACTTTTATACTTTTTTATCATATCAAGTCTTGCTCATTTATTCCTGGTGTTAAAAAAGCATCAGCTGCAAACGTGTTTTATAGGGGGGGGGGGAGTTGCTCCACCCTTTTGGATCATTTAGGTTGACTTTTTCAGCACTTGATAAAAAGTGTGACTGTGCAAGTAACAAGATGGGAGGAGAGTTAGCTCATGTGGCTTCATGCTCATGCTCAACACAAATGATCTGTGGACACCACTGGTGCTATAGACACTCTAGTCAGAGAACCGATAGGAACATTTTTAAACAGCTCTGTAACTAGCCCAGTATTTGTGATGAAAGAAAGCGATGTGATTTGTTGCACCGGGAATGTGGCACAGCTGGCTAAGTGTCAACTGCATAAGACCTCTCTGACCAGTAGGTCATGAGTTCGAGGCCTGCCTGGGTTGAGGTGGGTGCTCGACCTTTAAGTATAGCCTGCTGTCGGCCTTTGCAGCCTGAAAGACAGTTGCATCTGTCAAGTAGGAGATAAAGGTACCACATTAAGTGGGGAGGAAATTTTGACTGAATCATGAGGCCATTAAAGAACTCCAGGAACGCTGAGGAATGCAGAAGGAACAACAAGGGACACTAGGAATGCTGAGAGATGAGAAGTGCGTCAGCTCCCCCTGGTGGCCAGAGTTTACCTCTGTTCGTCTATATGTGTGTATTGTCTGCTAAGTATGTGTACCTTGAATCCGCTCGGGGTGAGAAGAGCGGAATATAAATAAAGTGTATTATTATTATTATTTGTACAGTCTTGGTCCAATAAAAGAACACTAATTAATCCTCTCCTGAAAAGTTACCAGTCGGAAGGGCCCTATTTGGTGCATGATTTTAATAATTTAGACCCTTTCGATCAGTAGAACGCAGTGACGTCTGAGGCTGATATAGGGTGAGACGGTCCCTCAAGTACATCGGCCCCTGACCATATAAGGCTTTGAAGGTGATAGCCAACATTTTGAAGGAGGCCCGATGTTCGACTGGTAGCCAATACAGCTGCTGCAATATTGGTGTTATGTGAGCTTTCACCGGCGTACTCGTGAGAAGCCTAGCAGCTGCATTTTGCACCAGCCTGAGCCACCGGATCGCTGGCATAGGTAGGCCAATGTAGAGGGCGTTGCAGTAGTCTATTCTCGAGCTGACTGTGGCCTGAATCACTGTGGCCAGATCCTCCCTGGTCAGATAGGGAACCAGCTGAGCAAGAGGTTGCATATAGATATTAAAGAGCAGGGGGAGAGAATGGCCCCTTGGGGAACTCCACAAACAAGCGGGGACCTCTCAGAAACCAGGTCTCCCTTCTCCACTCGCTGTCCCTGACCGCAGAAGAAGGAGGACAACTATTTCAGGACTGTCCCCCTAACTCCAGCTACAGCGAGGCGGTGGGTCAGTAGATCGTAATCAACTGTATCAAACGCTGCTGTTAGATCTAATAATAGAAGCAGCGCCGATCCAACTCGGCCAAGTTGGCATCGGAGCTGATCTGCGATGGACACCAGCACGGTTTTTGTCCCGTGCCCAATACGTGCGCCAAAGCCACCAGAAGCAAAAACTGCACCAGTGCTACTGTTTCACGCCAAACCCTTCACTACTTCTGGTTACCATAATAAGGCTACCTAGTTCTTTTGCTTACGCACAACTGGCCTAGTCCACAGATAAGAAATTGCCAGGCCAAGGAAAACTAACCATTTGGATAAGTGTGTTTCCCCACAGAATATAATGGCTGGCTAACAGTTGTAGATTGTGGTAATTAACAATACTGTTAGATGGTATTTGATTTTTCCCCCTAGATTTTCTTTCCTTTTTATTGTCAAGGCTGAGACTATCAAACTTAATACAAGTTAATGAACTGCAATAAATGAAGTGTGTCTCTTTCTATTTAAACTCTCCTTTTGTCATGTAAGCATATTCTTCTCGGAACAGGGAACTAAACAGCAATTTTTTAGTCACAGCCTCATTTTTAAAAAATACTTGGCCCACTCACACTTTAGAAAAATAATAGATGGCTCCACATTTATTAGGTGTAAATGAACTTTAAATCACATTTGTTTGCAATTTTGTTCCACTAAAAGTGTCAAGTGAATAATGTTTTAAACTACCATTATATATATATATATATATATATATATATATATATAGTGATTTTATTTTTAAGACAAACATATAAACAACAAGAACAAAAGATTAAAATACCTTTTCTAAAATACTACTACATCCTAAACTTTTTTTAAAAACCCAATATTTATAAACTACAAGCAATCTCCATTATCTAATTTAAGGACTTTACATTCTCTGTCTGATGGTTATATTCTCTGTTTTCTATACACATTTAGTGAAAAGAAACCATTGGTACATCTTTTCCTTGTATAATGACACACTTCTTGTCTAAAAAGCCAGTGATGGAGATTTGACCCTATCTTAGCTGGAGGAAGACAATAAAGTATTTTGTAAAGTTAGAGATTTCTCCTTAATCAACATATTTATTTATTTACTTTATTTATATTCCGCTCTTCTCACCCCAAAGGGGACTCAGAGCGGATTACAGGTACACATATAGACGAACATATTGATGAACAGAGGCAAACTCTGGCCACCAGGGGGCTGACGCACTCCTCATCTCTCAGCGTTCCAGCGTCTCTTGTTGTTTCCTCCGCATTCCTCAGCGTTTCCTGGAGTTCTTTAATGGCCTCATAATTCAATCAAAATTTGCCTCTCCACTTAATGTGGTACCTTTATCTCCTACTTGACAGATGCAACTGTCTTTCAGGCTGCAAAGGTCAACAGCAGGCTACACTTAAAGGTCGAGCACCCACCTCGACCCGGGCAGGCCTCGAACTCATGACCTACTGGTCAGAGAGATCTTAATCAGCTGACTCTTAGTCAGCTGCGCCACATTCCCAGTGGTTTCATAAACCAATCATCTGGGGACAGAATCATTGAGTCTTTCCATCTTTGAGCATAGATACGGTAATTAGCATAGGTAGTTTTTGATGCTGTTGTCATGGATAACCTTCCCAACCTTCTAACATTACAAGCAGATGAGGTAAAAACTGCCCAACCTTTTCCCACATTTCCAACAGTCACTAGAACTATGTTTATACACCCTAGCAATCCTTTCTGGTGTCAGATATCATCTATACATCACCTTATAAAATTATATTTCAAGTTATTACACAGTATAAATTTCAAACTCTTTTCTCCAGACTCTTTTCTCTTGTTCCACTTGTATTTGCTTACCAAGATTTCATGCCCACTTAACTATACGATCTTTCACCAGTTCCTCTTCGATTTTATATTTCAAAAACAATGTATACAACTTAACAATTAAGTGATCATCTCCAGAATCCAAAAACAATTTCAAGTTCAGGTTTATCTATATCAAATCCAAATAAGTTTTTTATCCATTTTAAATTGTTCTACTAATTGTCTGTAGGGAAAGTCAATGCTTTCATGTGGAGAGTACAATTACTTTCTGCTGCAATATCTTTTTCATACTTATTCCACGTATTTAATAACAACCCCTTATGTAGTGGTTATTAAATTTGAGATTCATGCCTATACCAGTGATAGACACAAATCTCAAATTTCAGACCTTCTTCTAGTTGTAGGAAACATTCATTTCTCAAGCACAACCACGTCCTCAACCAAGTCAAACAGCATGCCTGGTAGTACGTTTTGAGACTAGGGAGACCTGGTCCTCCCCTTTCCTTATCATCTTGTAGTACTTTGAACCTGACCCTTGGTCTTTTCCCTTACCAAATAAACCTTGATAGGTCTTTTTGCAATTGTTTAAATGAAATGCTATTCAATATTTCAAGACTTAAAATAGAAGAAGTCCTACCGCATACTAACCCTACAACTGCAAAGGACTAAGAGACAGTACAAAACAGGCATGAATAACAAAAAGGTGTTTGTTCTTCATACATATTTAGTGCTGTCTCTTATTCCTTTGCAATGTAACAGGCGTTTGAAAAGTAACTGCCACCATTTAAATCTAAACCTCCTGTCTCTTTTCTGTTTTAATGGTGGCAATTGCGGTCAAGTCAACTTCAGCTTATATGTGAGAGACCTTGTTACTAAAAGACCCGGGTTGGTTTTGTGAACGGCGGCATTCTTGTTTGATCAATCAACCTGTGTTATGATCTTTTCCTACATCCTAGTCCTTTAAAGCTGAAGACTTACGTGTGCTTTTAAGCCATCTAACTACTGACTTATGGTGGCCTCATGAATTTCATATGGTTTTTGGGTAGGATTAATCAGTAAAAGCAACATGAAGACAGAGAACTGCACCTTCCATCGCACATGATGCTCTGCTACTTGGGGTTTTTAAGTAGAGGGGGGATGCCGGTAGTAGGGAATCTGTCCTTATTTTCCGACCACCTGCTACGTTGCAAAGACTGAATGAGCTCAGCAACTGATTGCTCCTGCCATTGTCTTTGGTCTCCTGGGGAGTAACGGTATGACATAAAAGCAGGTATCTTCAAGAAACTATTCCTAAACTAAATCTAAGTGCGTGCAATTTACTTTAGTGCCTACTTTTCCCAATTTACCCTCATTTCCTTTCTCCTCAGCTTCCTTTATCACTTCCCCTGTGACCAATTTTAAACTGCATGCTCCTTGGGGCTTGGACATCCTTTCATTACTGCTGTCTAATGTCCAATCACACAGATAGCATTATATTAGCCAAAAAAAACCCAACCCCGATAGCCCTCAACAACTATTACGTTGCTTTTAGTAACAATAAAAAGGCCGAGTCATTTTGTAACCATGATTTTCCAGGTTGTAAATGGGAAACTAGCATTTTCTTTTTTAAAAAATCATTCGTTAAAAGTGTAGCAACCAACCTACCAGGTTTCCATGCCCTGTAATTATAAAAATCTACCACTTATAGCATTTGAGAATATAAAGTTCATGTGTATAGAAAATGCCTATATTTGGGTTCCAAACAAAAGTCCGTGTTTTGTTTGAAGGTTCTATATATGCCAATTTTACCCAGAGAGCATAATTGGCTTCACTGTACTTAGTAGCACTTCATTTGTGTGTGTAACACAAAACAGATCAAAGTAAACCCTATGCTCAAAAGCATGCAGTAGCTCAACCTAAAATTAATGGCAACTATTCTTTGTGCACTTTTTAAAAATCAATTATATTGAACACGGCGGAAACTATAGCATTTGATATATGTAGACTTGGTAGAAATGTAACCATTGACACAGACAGATATTGATCACTAAGCTAATTGCTCATTCTCCATTTGACACATTATCTCACACACTTGCAATTAAACTATAACTACTATTACCTGGTTACCCGAATTGATTTCTGCAGAATTAAAAGACTTGACCTGATCACATGAACTGATGTGACATTATTTACCATTCATTCAACCAACATGTTGGCTTAAACTCCTCTTTTCTGGAAAGCATGTTCACCTTTTTTTAAAAAACCGATGTCTTTCTCCCATACTGCACAAAAGCTATTTATTCTAGAGAGTTCCTACATTTAATTCTTCTCATTTTACTTGTTTTCCTTTTTTGCAATACAAACACAGGAGGGATTCAAGCTTTAACCTGGATGCTTGAGGACAAATAGAACAGGAAAGCAAACATCCTTTACAACAAGAATATTGGCTATTAAGTAACAGTAATAGAAACACTGCTCAAGCGCTATCTATCTATATATATATATATACCTATATCTCCCGGAATGACCTGGCCACGGTGATCCAAGCTACGGTCATCTCAAGGCTGGATTACTGTAACGCACTTTTACGTTGGCCTTCCTTTGTCGGCGACCCGGAAGCTCAAGCTGGTGCAGAACACTGCCGCCCGGCTCCTGTCTGGAACCCCAGCAGGCCGCCACATCACACCTGTTTTGCAGGATCTGCACTGGCTCCCAATCGAGCACCGGATCTCCTTCAAGGTGTTGGTTCTTACCTTTAAGGCCTTGCACGGCCTGGGGCCAGCGTACTTGAGGGACCGACTCACCCCACACTGTCCCCCGAGATCACTACGCTCCGAGGATGCTAATTTGTTAGAGATACCCTCGGCGAAATCGGCTAAACTGACATCTACTCGCCGGGGCGTTCTCCGTTATAGCTCCTACGCTGTGGAACGCCTCCCGGCTGGAACGCGGGCTATAAAGGACCTGCTCCCGTTTAGACGCGCCTGCAAAACTTAATTGGGGTTTTGTATTTTGCTGTTTTAACTGTTTAATTGTCTTAGATGTTTTATCGCATTGCTTGTGTGTAGTTGTACCTTCGGTTCCTGTGAGCCGCCGCGAGCCTCAGGGAGTCGGCGGCATAGAAACCCGAATAATAAATAAATAAAATAAATATATATATATACACACACACGCGTGCACACGCATTTTTGTTGGCACTCCCTTGTTGTGGGGGAGAGGCTTGCGTACCCTAATGAAGTTGTGAGCTATGCTGGTCGTGGCATAATAGTTACCGGTAGGGCCTCCCATGCCAGACAGGTCACAACCGAAGAAGGGTCTGACAAAGAGCATCAAAGGGCAGGATGGGCTCTCTAGCCTTTTGACAACCATCCTAAGAGAAGGAAAACGCTAATTTCAAACCCGGGCAGATGGTGCTCGTTTAACCCTTTAAGGTCAACCATCTAAGAGAAGTAACTCGAACCAAACCTATGACCTGAGGACCTCGCTGCCACTGCCCAAGCTTGCTCGGCCCTGGCAGATGAACCTTTGGTTTAAAGGGTGAGGCCAGTTCTGTGCACGCTGCGCTCCACCAGAAAAATCCATTGCACAGGCTTGAAGGACACACCCATCCTCCGAATCATCAACATGCTTGTAGTAAGCGTGGGATGAGTCCTTCCTGAATCTTCATTCGCAAAGAAAAGCCAAGAAGGGAGAATACATACACACAAACACAATCATGCCTACTTCTGAATGCAGACTTAATTGAGTCAACAGTGGGAAGCTGTGCTTGCACCAAACATTCTCCCTGAAATGAATGGGCCTAGAACTAGTACTTGGCTACATATACTAAATATTACAGGTTTGAGGAGCAAAGTGGAGAGTGGCCCTATGTTGATTTGATAAGTTTACTCTACTGGTTTTAGACTTTTGGATTCTTTATAATGTGATGTTGTTTTATGATTTCATTTAATCTTGGCAAATAAGGGTACTTATAATATATAAATAAATACCATATTATTGATATTTGAGGAATACTTAAAATGAAAGGGTTGTGAAGCCTAAAAGAGAAGTCAGTGATCAATCAAACAACAAATCAGTAAGGACCAACTTCTGTATTCTTGGCCACAACTGCCGTGCCCAGAAAGGATTCTGGAATCAGAAGTATATTTAATCAAGCCAACCAAACCCTGCATTAACATATTTTTTTTCTGTTATAAACCATGATTTGTATTGATGGCATCCCATGGTAGGAGCTTTCCAGATATGAGAGACATGTGCTGTGATAAAGCTGGGAAGTTACAAGTCCGTCCCACCCCTCACCCCACCCCACCCAACCCACCCTAAAAAAAAAAGTCCAAAAAGCAATCTTCTATTTTGCCACAGTTTAAATTACACCATTAACTACTCCATCTGGCCATAGTCTGAGACAATACACTGAGCTGAGCAAACAGAGGAAATGGTGGTAGTTTTGTGATCTGATTTGATGAAATGCTGGTGTCATTCCTCACCATTGGCGCCCCCTTGTCGTGGGGGAGAGGCTTGCGTACCCTAATGCAATGCTTTGAAAGAGGGCTTTTCATGTGTGTGTCCTTCCTAACTTGAACATCAGTCAAGTACTGTACTAACTGTTAGCCTCAGAAAAAACAACAGGTTTGGTTTAGGTTTGCCGTAAGTCAGAAATGGCTTTTTAATTATTTTTGTTTGTTTATTTGTATCAATATTATTATCTCTTAAAACTTATTTATTTTTACAAAACATTCAACAGTAATTCCCCGAAAGCATACATCGATGAAGACCGATACACTGTTGGAACTGACCTTTTCAAAGTATCATGGGAAAGGTATGCAAGCAGAAAAAATCCTCATTCTTTCTCTGTATTTTATTAAAAAATATGTAATTTTATCTACTTTTTTCAAAGCATTTAACACACAATTGCCTTGTGACATCGCCCAGCCTCCAGCATCATTCGTTCGCAAAAGTCACTCTAAAAGATTTGCAACACTACTTTAAAATTTACATTCATTTTTAAAAAGAATCCTTCAAATGCAAACACAAGTAAAATCCATAGTCAGAAAAAGGCACAACGCCTCTATAACAATACAAATCAATATCAACCGAATCATCCTTCCAACACAGCGATACACACTGCCTCATCAACATTTCCAATACAATAACACACATTTTCAGAAATGCATTGCTGAGCTATAATGTTATACTACTATATCCGGCCACTTAATGCAATTTAAAATACAATTTAATAACTGTATAACAGAGATTGAATAAGTCACATTGTTTTCTTGAATCGCAAGAATACAATTCTACTCCAGGAATGCATCCCACTGGGAGAACGAGCAATGAAAAGAAATGAGGAATGCAATGGCTAAAAACCCATTTGGTGTGTTTCAAAAATGGAGAAAAGGGTCTTTTATTTCCACCCACTGAGTTAGCAGCAGGCACAGGAGCAAGGAGGAGGAGGAGGAGGGGGGTCCATGATGTATCTCAGAAGCTTCTTACCTGATGTGTGTTGCAGGAAGGGACTCGTACTGGCGAGAGAGAAACAGCTCCCTGTGTTTCAACTGATGCTTCTGCTTATCAGTCAAGTCGACCTCTTTGGGAACTTCAGATTCCTCTTCAACTTCCTCTGCACAAAGAAAGAAAAAAAGAGGACTGGTATATTATTCTCGCAGTTCCAGGTGATTTTTCCCACCAATGACCCTTACTTGGACCATTCTTTCCATTTCCACAAAACAAGCTAAAAGTAACAACATTTTATTGCTGCAGAGGAAAATATCCTTGAGGGGGGGGGACTTTAGATCAGGGGTGCCCACACTTTTTCAGCATCCGAGCTACTTATAAAACAACCAAGTCAAAATGATCTCCCTCCCCACTACTCAGAGAGCCATAAAAGCAAAATATTTGGAAATTTAGTTCAGTGAGAGCCATCTATTATATAAATGGGTTCACGTCATGTGATGTATATCTCAAACAAAGAAACCTTACAACGCAGAAACACAATATTTGCCAACAGAAATAGGCCTCAAGCAAGGTACGTTTGTAGCAAAGAAACTTTCCCCCAAAACCTAAAAGGCCCCCAAAACCACAAGTAAAAATAAAACTACATTTCCCAGCATCCTCTGTGGCAGCCAAAGATTCACCCAGCCTCTACATTCTGAACAACATGATTGGCTGCCAATAAGGGCGGATTTGCATAACTGCTGCACTGGCCAGCCAACATGAAAATTCCGATCCATACTAAACTGCCAAAACAGAATAAGGAAAAGGCCTGAGCCAATCCCCAACACAAACACCCAAATCACTTCCAACCAAAAATTTACACCCCAAAAAATCACAGACCACGCCCAAAATTGACAGTAAGGCTTCATTAACTTGATTTCCCTAACTAGCCCTCACTTACTGGGAAGCTGTTTACGCTCTAAATTGACAGTAAGACTTCATTAACTTGATTTCCCTAACTAGCCCTCACTTACTGGGAAGCTGTTTACGCTCTAAATTGACAGTAAGGCTTCATTAACCTGATTTCCCTAACTAGGCCTCACTTACTGGGAAGCTGTTTACGCTCTGAATTGACAGTAAGGCTTCATTAACTTGATTCTCCCGACTAGGCCTCAGCTCATTGGACATTGTGTATGGCCTGAATTGACAGTAAGGCTTCATTAACTTGCTGTTCCTAACTAGGCCTCAGCTCATGGGACATTGTGTATGGCCTGAATTTACAGTAACCTACCTTGGCACACAGAGCCCCGACCATGCATGATGGGACTTGAAGTACCACCATGGAAAATGGGATTTGTAGTACTTCAAAACCGTGCCGGGTACAGCTAGTATAATATATTTTAAGACTGAATTCAACTAAATGTGAGTATAATAAGCCCCTGAATTTATTCATAATAATAATGATAATATTCATTCAGCCTCTGCTAGTAATAATACTAATAATAATAGTAACAACAACAACAACAGGTTCCTAGAGTAGAAGGAGACCTCGAAGGGCCATCCAGCCCAACCTCCTTCTGCCATAAGGGAAAAACACAATCAAAGCATTCCTCACAGATGGCCATTCAGCCTCTGATAGTAATAATAATAACAATAACAATGGGTTACTAGAATAGGCGGAGACCTTCGAAGGCCATCCAGTCCAACCTCCTTCTGCACCTGGGCAGCGTTGGGAACCTGCGGGGCGGGACTGAGCCTTCCTCCCGCCAGGCCTGCGATCTACCAGGACACCCCACATGCTCTACCAGTAGATCATGATCTACCTAATGAGCACCCCTGCTTTAGAATAATACTTTGTTTTTCCAGCATGGACAAAACCAGAACTCATTCATACTACTACAGCTTCAGTTTCAGTTTCTCACTTGAAAATCGCCCTCCATTAAAATGCTCCAGGCAATTTACATAAAACAAATTGCATAAAAACATTACAACAAATACCCAATAGACTGCATTAGACATTAAAAGTTCTGCTAAAAAGCCAGGTCTTGCGTGCCTGAGCCAAGGGTCGCAGGTCATGCATGGCCCTCAAGTGGGGAGGCAAGGAGTTCCACAAGACAGGGGCAGAGATGGAGAAGGCCCTGCGTCTTGTACTCTCAAGACATACTTCCCTGGGGCCTGGAACAAACAGGAAGTTTAGTTGGAGGAGTCGTGGCGACCACTGGCGGCGAAGAGGGGAGAGGCAGTCTCTGAGATATGCCGGCCCCTGATCATAAAGCGCCTTAAAGGTCAGAACCAACAACTTAAACAGGGCCCGGAATTCCCTTGGAAGCCAGTGCAAGTGTAACAGAGTCAGAGTTATGTGGCATCTCAAAGGTGTTTTTGCAAGTAGCCCGGCTGCCGCATTCTGAATAATGTGGATCCTCCGAGTAGTCGACAGGGGAAGGCCAACATACAAGGTGTTACAATAATCCAGTCTAGATATAACCATCGCATGGATGATTGTAGCCAAGGCTTCCTCTGAGAGGTCAGGTGCCAGCTGTCTCGCCTCCCAGAGATGGAAAAAGGCCTGCTTACTCACATTAGCAATCTGGGCCTCCATAGTCAACTGTGAATCCAGGACGACACCCAAACTCTTAACAGTGGAAGATGGATGAAGGGGGGCACCATCGAAGTTGGGCAGGGAGGGCGCCACTCCAGGTGGGTGGCTAGGCCACAAAATCTCAGTCTTAGTAGGATTTACCTTCAACCTACTGGCACGCAGCCATCTCAATAGAAGTAGTATGATCCCGGATGTGATATCCATGGTTTTACATGTCTGAGGAGAAGTGTTTGTGGACTTCTCTAGGTCATTTAGTACTATGGAATGCAACTGGCCTATGCACTGCCAAAATAGTGACTATTGTCCACAATTTCAGGTATTAACAGGGTTCTAAAACATATGGGATCATTACTGTATTGCAATCTGGGTTGCTAAAATATTGATTCAAACACTGGACTGAATGGATTTTTTTTCTTCTGTCCAACAACATAATAGATTTAAGAGGTAAAACTTCCTTTTCTGTGCCCCAAACAGATCTGGGATGACAATGGAGCAGTAGAGGATTGGAAAACACTGGTTATAGTTCACTAATGTATATGTCATATTTCTACCAAGCTTTACAAAGCAATGTAGACTAGAAGTTAAAGGTAATCATTAAAACAAACAACAACACATGCTCTACAGCAGGGGTGCTCAGAACGGTGATCGTGATCACCAGGGTGATCTTCGGGCCTCATCCTGGTGATCTTCAAGCCCCTGACCAGGTTTTTTGCTGTTGGTCCTCTTCACGCGCCCCTGCACGCTGCAAAGATGTCCTCCGTTGTTGCCCCTCCCCGCTCCCTGCTCGCGCGTCGCCTCCAAAAGCTCCAGAGTCCAAGAGACAAAATGGGCCCCCTCTTTTGGATTCCTCCTCCTCCCTCCATCCTTCTCCAGCCACTCAGAGTCGTAGGAGACCAAAGGGGGCGGGCCTGGATGACGCGATGCATGGCCGGCCCCTGGCCTTTTAGCTCCAAAGCCTCTCTGCTTGCTTTGTTCCTTGAGAAATATCCGTTGGGGAATATGGAAATGTGGGAGAAATGGGGTGGTTGGATGTATTTTGCAGGCCCCTTTGTTTACCTTGCTGCGTATTAAATGGCCTTGCAGTTCAACAGCCTCTCTTCTTACTTTCTGGCTGATAATATGTGTGGTAATATGGCAGTGTGGGAGAAATGGGGTGGTTGGATGTATTTTTATGCTCTGTTTTATATTGTTGTTATTAAATTGAAATGTTGATGTTTTATAACTTCGTAAACTGCCCCGAGCCTGCTGGAAGGAGTGGTACATAAAAATGAATAATAACTATAAATAAATAAATAAGAAAATAGTTATACGTTTTACATTTCTGGGCAGGTGATCTTTGGGACTTGGTTTTTTAGTCAGTAGCTCCCATGCTGAAAAAGTGTGAGCACCCCTGCTCTACAGTGTTCCTTCGCTACTTTACATTTCACTTATTGCGGACTCGCTGTTTTGCGGATTTCAAAAAATATTGATTTAAAATATATATCATGGTATTTTTGCTGTTTTGTGGCGTTTTGCTTCCGCCGCTCTCCAAGGCGCTTTCTCTCCTCAGTCCTCCCTCCCTCCAGCCTTGAAGGGCCTTTCCTTCACTTTATTTTAAGTTTATAAAGACTTAACATAGTGTATAACTACTAAAATAATGTATAAATATTAAAATAAATAGCGCACCCCTACATCACAGTTTTCCACTTATTGCAGGAGGTCCTGGAACATAACCCCAGCCAGAGCCGTAGCCAGGATGTTGGTTCGGGGCTGAGTTTGGTTCGGGGCTGAGACTGGGTGGAAGAGGGTCTACCCTAGCAAACCTTTTGTATTGTTATCCCAATAACCCCATGAATGTGGGATATAATGAGCATGGTGATCAGATCATGATATGAATAAACATAACAGTTTAAATAATGTACCAGTAAGGCCTTTTCGCGGACCACCCTGAGAATTTCGGGGGGCTGAAGCCCCCTTAGCCCCCCCCCTGGCTACATGCCTGACCCCAGCAATAAGTGAGGGAACACTGTATATTGCCACTGTTGACCCTGACTCTGGTGGCAATTTTAAAATGGCCCATTGGTCTTTTTCTATTAATCTGAACCAGTATACAAAACTAAAGATAAAGAAAGACATGTGTTTAGGTTTTATTATTGTAAAACATGATGCCTTGTTTCTAAACAAACTTGCTCACTTAATTACACCACCTGAAATTTATTTATTTATTTCCACCATTTCTACCCCACATCTTCTCAACCCCCGAGGGGGGGCTCAGAGCAGCCTCACAACGGCAACAATTCAATGCCCCAAACACAGTAAACATATGATAAAAACCACAAACAGTCAAAAATTAAAATACATTAAATGCAGTTAGCATTAAAATACATTAAAATACAATTAGCATTAAAATACAACAAATACATTCACATAGGATAAAAACAGTATTCCGTCCACAACAGCAGCCTTAGGTCATGTCCACCAGTTTACCATTTCAATCCAATCTAAAGTGCTGTATCATGCTAATGTGCCATAACCAGGATTTCACTTTTTTTCCTGAATGCCAGGAGGGATGAGGTAGATCGTATATCAATAGGGAGCGCATTCCACAGACGGGGAGCCACCACCGAGAAGGCCCTCTCTCTCGTCCCCACCAACCGCATCTGAGAAGTAGGCGGGAGCGAGAGCAGGGCAGGTCTTACTTCTTTAATATCTTAAGGCAGAAGCAGGGGGGAAAGTACACCAGAAACTACTAGCAAATTTCTGGATTATTTACTATAGCTCAGTATATTTACTATAGATCAGTAAGACTTTCCAACTCCCACAAGTGTAACAAGAACTGCAGAAAACAGCAGATTTTCTCCTCCCAAATAAGGCTGCTGAAATACAGAAAGCTAGTGGAAAGTAGAAGTCTATTAGTTTGTGAAACAATTTATGTAAGAGCAGCGGTTCTAATGCTGTCAAGGAATTTCATGGTACTGAAAGGACTGCTGTAGAGATGTCTATACTCCAGGGATATCTTGTTTGTAACCCTATGTCTATGTCCTTCGACTGCTCAATCTAAGATCGAACTATTCTGCATCTGGCACCAGCTGATGGACCCAAAGATTCTAATGGGGAGAAACAAAGCCTCAGAATAGTCTATCTGTCTTGCCTGTACACTTATACTCCAATTGTAAAGCTCCCTCGCAAGACAAGTCAGGATGGCTTCAGACCTTCTGAGTTTTCAACAGGAGTGAAGCCTGTAATATTTCAAAGGTCACTGATTTTTAGATCCGTGGGTGGACGTTCTGCCTAGTTAAACTGTGTGTTTACCAGGTTTGAAACTCTGCTTGGCCATGAATTCTGGGGTGAACTTGGTAAAGACATAATCTCAGCATCAAAGGAAGGCCACTTCTGAACAAATCTTGCCAAGAAAACCTTGTGATGGGTTGTCTTAGGGTTGGAAATGAATTGAAGCCACACAAGAACAACAGCATCATCATCAACAAAATCATCATCATCACAACAACAACAACATCTTCAGGGCGCTGGTGATAAATGAATGAATGAATGAATGAAAATAAATGGTTTAGATAAAATCTCAGAAACATCGGATTGAGGACCCACTAGCCCAGTGGTTCTCAACCTTCCTAATGCTGCGACCTCTTAATACAATACAGTTCCTCATGTTGTGGTCACCCCCAACTATAAAATTATTTTGTTGCTACTTCACAACTGTAATTTTGCTACTGTTATGAATCATAATGTATATGCAGGATGTACAGTATATCATTCACTTGGCCAAATTTGACACAAATAACTGATAGGCCCAAATGTGAATATTGGTGGAGTTTGGGGGGAAATAGACCTTGCCATTTGGGAGTTTATAGTTAACCTATAATCAAAGAGAATTCTGAACTCCACCAACGATGGAATTGAACCAAACTTGGCACACAGAACTCCTCCCATGACCAACAGACAACAGATGTGACCCTTGCGGGCGCTACTGCGCAGACTCGTGTGTAGTCTTCCTCCCTCCCCCTCCCCTTTCTGAACACGCTCACGCTGCCCCCTCGGATCAAAATGGTGGCAGAAGCGGCAGCGTGAGCAAAGCAAGGCAGAGCGAGGCTGGGAAGAAGGGAGCCCGAGTGGAGAAGAAAAAGTGTTTGACAGGAGGGGGAAGAAAGGGTATTGGAGGTTCCGATTTCCCACAGCACACCGGATGATCGCTCACGGCACACTAGTCGGGAAACACGGTACTAGAGGATGGCTTCTTATATTTATTTAATTATGTGTGTAGTATAACCACTTTGGCTAATAATATCCCACTTTACAACATTGAACCCAGGCAATAAGAAAAATATAACACAGTTTAACAAGTCATAAGTCACACTGGGAGCATTTTTGGCTGAGGAGCAGAGTATGAAATGCTAAATAATCAAATAAATAAAACCTCTAAGTTATACACTGTACCAATTTTCAGGTTTCCATTAGTGGAAAAATCTCTAGAATTACTTTCCCCATGTAATGTAGTAGCAAAAAAGCTTAAGCTAGAAATTGTGTGAGTTCTTTAAATCATAAATGCTACCTTATAAACTACTTTTTCATAAGCAAAAAAACAGCCCCACAAATATAGATTTTGATCTAGGCTAGAATTGGTAATGAATAGTAGTTTTTATTCCTATCATTTCCATTTCTTGAAGCAATTTTTTTAATGTACGTTATTCCTCACTTTCTACTATTTCTAATCAACTGTGTTTTAAACTCATCAACACGGCTGCATAAATTACTATAATTGCTCAGAACATTTCCCCGGCTCATTGACTGGCTTTTCAAGTGAATCCAGGGACATTTCTTTCTGACATCGCAAGCTCCTTGGTTATTTCATATTTCACATTTATTAAGGCACATGGATTTTCAGTTAATTAGCCATCTCACGCTCTCAATTAGTGTATCTATTAAAGTCCAATGAAGAATGGAAGACTTCCTATACCTCCTTTTACATGAATAATATGCCTAGATTATATCCGCCTACCATGGCTGGGTGGCAGATTTTTCTGAGTTCGTGATAAGATCCGTTAGGGAAAGAAACCTAAGAATCTGCCTAACTTTTATGCCAGTAAAATTCAGAAGCATTTGATAAATATTTAATCATTTTGGGAATGTCAAAGTCTGTGTGCTGTCAGAAAGAGGTAGAAAACATAAGCTAGGAATAAATGGAAGAAACACCGCAGATGAACCCATATTAATCTTGAGCGTCAATTTGTGTGGTAGGCAGTGACTATGTGATATGGGAATTAATCAGTATGAGAAACACTACTTCACGATAGAATAGCTTATTATTAAAAATGTTCTGGGGACATACATAATTTTGGAAGTACGAGTAGTGTCTAAGGGTGCATCTACACTGGGCAGTTTGACACCACTTTAACTGCCATGTCTCAATGCTATGGAATTATGGGTTTGGTGAGGTTCTAGTATTATGCTCCTCTCCATTGGCGCCCCCTTGCAGTGGGGGAGAGGCTTGAAGTTGTGAGCTATGCTGCGTATAATAGCCCTAATGAGACAGGTTGTCTGAGCTATGCTGGCGGTGGCATAAACCCAGGCAGATAGCCACCAGTGTAGGGCCTCCCATGCCAGACAGGTCACAACCGAAGGAGGGTCTGACAAAGAGCGTCACCGGGCGGATGGGCTCTCTAGCCTTTTGGCAACCATCCCAGGAGAAGGAAAACTCTAAATTCAAACCCGGGCAGATGGTGCACCCGGCACTCGCGTCTCGAGTGCCAACACTGTAAAGGTCAACCATCTAGAGAAGGAAACTCTAATCATCTTTGGTTTTAAAGAGTGAGTCCAGTTCTGTTTAAATTTTTAAAAAAATTAAAACTGGCGGCCGGGGCCTGCGGGGGCGCTGGGGGGCGCTCCACCAGAAAAATCCATTGCACAGGCTCGAAGGACACATCCAACTTCCGAAAAAGCCCTGTAGCGATAGGCGAGGGACCGAAATGGCAGGTGTAAAGATGCACTGGAAGCCGCAGACCCAACCCTGCATGCAGGCGGTTCAGGACTTTGGTCGCTTGAGACTGACCCGGGAGATGATAGTCTTGTTCGGCAGCATCCTGAACGACCGAACGTCCAAGCAGCCTTTTTTTACGGAGAGCACTGCTTGCTCCATATGGAGAGGGGCCTAGAAAAAGCTCATCTCCATCTACCTGGTGGCTAGCCGCTCATCTCCATCTAACCAAAGAAACAAAGGCCAACACCTAAGAACATAAGAAGAGCCATGCTGAATCGGACCTCAGCCCATCTAGTCCAGCATTCTGTATCACACAGTGGCCCACCAGTTTGTACACGGGAACAAAGACAAAGAAACAAAGGCCAACATCCTGCCTACAAAACTCCGATGGCACTTGAATAGTAACTACCGACACTTGCCATGAATCTGTCTAATCCTGCCTTGAACATCAGAACCATGCAAGATTCTGCAAAGATGCAAATGGACGCATGTTGGAACATCAGAACCATGCAAGATTCTGCAGATAGTGGACGTCCTGAGCGTCGTTCTGCTCTAATAGCCCATGAACTATCACGGCTTAATATTTCTGCAGCCTCTTTCGATAAGACACGCCGAATGGGTCTCGAAGACAAACGGCAACCAGAAAGAACCGCAACTTGGAAACAGCATCACCCAAGGAGACTTTCTGCTGTGCTTTCTGCAACCGAACTTGCCTATCTCAGATTGGCCTTTAGTCATCAACGCGCTTGTAAAAAGCGTGGGATGAGTCCTTCCTAAGAATCTTCGTTCGCGAAGTAATGCCGAGAGAGAGTATTAAAGACCTTGCAAAACTACAACTCCAATGATTTCATAGCATATAAGCTGGTGTCAAACTGAATTCATTCTATACTGTAGGTATACCCTCAGATCCACAAAAGAACAAACATGTAAGGCACGGGTAGGAGGATGAACCTACTCACACCTCCAGTCTGTTTCACCTTGGTGCAATCTCCACATAGTCAAATATGACAGCTATTCAAATGTCTATTTTCCAGGACTTAAAACTCATGTAATGCTCACAGATTTTATGTTCTTTCATCTGCTGCCAAAAAGCTACTTTTAAGGGTTTCCCAGATATTGGTTGTTGATTCTTAAAGCTTTTAGGATACAAGGGGGAGCTGCGGCAAAGAGGGAAATGGTGCCCTTCCTCTCGAGCAACACAGAGGCTGCTTACGTGGGTGCAATGGCAATACTGAGAACTATCTTCAAAATTTACTCAATCCTATTTAATAGCCTTTTTTCTACACAAAATATTTAATTATTAAACAAGTGAAAACTGAATAAAAAACAGTAGGAAACACAGTTAAATACAGACCTGTACAAATTGTACAATTGTTAAAATAAAACTCAAACTCAATGTTAAAAGAGCTTTACCGGCAGGTAGTGGAACAGTGTGCCAGATTCATGGAGCAGTGAATTAACTCCACGTTTTTTACATAATTCTCTTTATTATTGTAACATAAGTACAATATTCGAATAAAACAAAAATGAGACCCCCCACCATATCATAAATATTTTATATTACTTATAAAGATTTCCCTAGAATAAAAACCCAAACCTAAATTATTTTCTCCATTCGCTCCACACATAAAAATTAAAAATAAAATAAGACCGACATCCCAGTTTCTATCCCAAAGACATCTCTATGAAAACAATGGCAATATGCTTACTATTGCGTACATATGTGGTTTAATTTCTGTTAATTACTACAAAAATAGTATAACATTTAATGTTCAAAGTTTGCATGCAACTTCATGCTTTCCTTCTTTCTTTTTTAAAAAATCTGCTCCAGGTTTTATAGGCAATATCCAAGGTATGGGACCTTATTCTCCCAAATGTGTTCAAAACACTGAACAGATTCTTTAAAGTTATCCAAAATGTGGAGTGGATTTTTTTTGTCCTAGTGACAGAGAAGTCATTAGTTGTTACAACTCTACTGCTGAGCTATTGGAAAGTGACTTCTCGGCCCCCGCAGCTCTACAGCAGCCCATCTGGTTCCATGAAACTGCTACACAAGGGGATCGGACAGACCAACTAAATGCAGTAATCTGAAGGACCTCTACACAATAGGGCAGGGGTGCTCACACTTTTTCAGCATGCGAGCTACTTCTAAAACAACCAAGTCAAAAGGATCTCCCTCCCCACTACTCGGAGAGCCATAAAAGCAAAATATTTGGAAATTTATTTAAGTGAGACCCTTTAAGGCCTTGTATGGTCTGGGGCCAGTGTACTTGAGGGACCGTCTACTCCCATATGTTCTCCAGAGATCGCTTTGATCAGAGGATCATAACCTCTTACAGATTCCATCTCTTCGAAACATCCATTTGTCTTCAACAAGACAAAGAGCATTCTCTGTAGTTGCACCGAGCCTATGGAATTCCTTGCCACAGTGTTCTCAAATGTGGAAATCTTTCCCAGCGGAGATTTGGGGGGCCTGCTCTCCTTCAACCAGAACACAAAGTTTTTATTTAGGCAGGATTTTGTCTCTAATGTTTAAAGGATCTTATAATAAGTTGTGCTTTTTTCTTTCTTTTAGAATTATTTTCTATGCATTTTAACTTTAAAAATATGCTTTTAAAGGGTGTATATTGGATTTTGGAAAATATTTGAAAAGGGAGATCTTAGTTGGGACCACAGGCCACAATTATCCATTGAGGTTTGGTTCTAGGATTTCCCGTGGAGAGAAAATCTGTAGATATTCAAGTTCCATTGTATACAATTACATAGTAATGTAGTGCTGGTGTTAACCTTTAAGGCCTTGCATGGTCCGGGGCCAGTGTATCTGAAGGACCGCCTCTCCCTGCACATTCCCCAGAGACCACTACGGTCCATGGACCAAAACCATCACTCAAGTTTTGCCGATTGTCATCGGCTCGGCAGCGCATCTTTTCTGTAGTAGCGCCTACCCTGTGGAACGCCTTCCCGGCAGAGGCACGAGCAATAACGGAGTGACAGGCCTTCCGGAGGGCCTGTAAGACCACCCTCTTCCGCCAGGCATTTAATCTCTAAGGTTGTGCTTTCCATTCTGGTCCCAATCTGTTTTTATTCTGTTTTTAACTACGCTGTGTTGTGTATTTATTGTTGTGAACCACCCTGAGCCTTTTTTGGGAAGGGTGATACATAAATCGAAATAATAAATAAAATAAAAAATCATATACAAAAACCAACTTGGTCAAGGCCCTGATGAACAACTCCGGTATCCCCCCCCCCCTTTTCAGAGGGTGGGCAGGAGACCGGACACTTAGCTCGGACACCGGAGGAAGATGTGCAGGGGCGGGCAATACGTGTGATCTCGGGCAGGGGTAACAGGGACGGTAGCCGTAGGCCTTATGAGAGAGGGCGGAGGAGCCGTAGAAAGGCTCGTCCTCCCTCTGACCTACGGGCTATCCCGAAGCACGCAGATGGGGAGCCCCCATTTACCTCTCCTCCAACTCTGATACTGGCTAACGCTAGGTCTGTGCGCAATAAGTCAGGGATCATCAGGGACATCCTTCTAGAAAGGAAGGCTGACTTAGCCTGTTTTACGGAAACATGGCTTCAAGAGGGTGACGAAGTCATCTTGCACGAGTTGACATCTCCTGGGTTTGTGGCCAGTTATCAGATGAGGACAGAGAGGCGGGGGGTGGCTATTCTCAGTCGAGACAATTTTAATTCCAGGACGATTCCGACAGCGAACATCCCCGGGATGGAGTGTGCGGGTCTGGTGTGGGACCTTGGTGAGAGCGTAGCCTTCCTGCTGGTGTACCGTGCACCCAACGCACCGGCAGGAAGTCTGCCTAAGCTGCTGGAGGTGGTTGCGGAGTGGGCATTGAGGTTCTCTAGACTTATTGTTCTGGGGGACTTCAATGTCCACGCCGACACCACCTCCCCGTCAACAGCAGCCGTGGACCTTAACTGTGGGGTCCCCCAGGGGGCCATCCTCTGCCCCTTATTATTCAACATTTATATGCGCCCCCTGGCCCAGCTGGCTCGCGACTTTGGTCTGGAGTGTTATCAGTACGTTTATGACACCCAGCTTCTGCTGAGAATGGGCGGCAGGCCGGACACCGTACCCGATTGTTTCCATCTATGCCTTGAAGCCGTGACTGGTTGGCTGCGTGCCAGCCGGCTGAAGGTGAATCCGTCGAAGACGGAGATCCTGTGGCCCGGTCGGCCTGGGCTGGGTGGGTGCCGGTTGCCTACCCTGGATGGCGGGCAGCTTAGCCCGTCACCCTTGGTTAAGAGCTTGGGTGTGCAGCTGGACTCCTCACTGACCATGGAGGTGCAGGTCTCTGTGGCCAGCAGGACATCTTTCTTCCACCTACAACAGGCTAGGAGACTGGCCCCCTACCTGTCCAGGAATGACCTGGCCACGGTAATCCAAGCGACGGTCATCTCGAGGCTGGACTACTGTAACACCCTCTATGTTGGCCTTCCCTTGTCGACAATCCGAAACTCAAGCTGGTGCAGAATGCCGCTGCTCACTTGCTGGCGGGATCGCCAGTGAGGGAGCATATTACGCCCATCCTCCGGCAACTGCACTGGCTTCCTATCGAGTACCGAATTGCGTTCAAGGTGCTGGTTTTGACCTTTAAGGCTTTACACGGCCTAGGGCCTGCGTACTTGAGGGACCGCCTTACCCCCGTACATTCCCCGAGATCACTGCGCTCAGATGAACAGAATCTGCTGTTAGTACCATCAATCCGCTCCTGCCATCTGTCTGCAACCAGACAACGAGCGTTTTCTGTGGCAGCTCCGGTGCTATGGAATTCTCTTCCCGATAG
Organism: Anolis apletophallus; assembly: GCA_030556195.1. NCBI lineage: Eukaryota > Metazoa > Chordata > Lepidosauria > Squamata > Anolidae > Anolis > Anolis apletophallus. Next base: position 203,397,385 of record JARBWK010000003.1, read on the forward strand.
CACCCGAGCCATCTCGGAGCTTGCCCCTTTCCGAAGGGCCTGTAAAACTGCCCTCTTTGAACTAGCCTTCAATTAGACACACTGGTCTAGGAAAGCGCCTGGTTGTCCTTTACACTATGATGTGATGTAATGTGTTTTAATGTGTTTTATGCTTTTACTGTAGGGCTACATGTCTGCGACATGTTGCCCATTTTTATTGCTGTTATCTGCCCCGAGCCTGCAGGGAGGAGCGGAATACAAGATTGAACAATAAATAAATAAATAAATAAATAAAATGGTGAACATCTCAAACAAGTGCTGAAGAGAGACTGAATATTTGTGAAATGGTTGAAAGCTAAAACAGCATAGTGTTCAAAATCAGAGCTATCAGAGCTATCGTACTGTCTATTCTCCTCTATGGGTCTGAAACATGCGTCACCTATCGCCAACACCTACGACTCCTTGAACGCTTTCATCAGCGTTGTCTTCGCGCAATCCTAAATATACACTGGACCGACTATGTGACAAATGTTGTTGTCCTTGAGCAAGCAGGGATCACCAGCATTGAAGCCACGCTATTGAGAACACAGCTGCGCTGGGCAGGGCACATCTCTAGGATGGAGGACCACCGCCTCACAAAGATACTACTCTATGGTGAACTCGCCACGGGTCAGCACAAGAGAGGCGCCCCGAAAAAGGGATATAAGGACTCCCTGAAACAACATCTCAGGCTCGGCCAGATTGATCACCAACAATGGTCCACCCTGGCCTCACATCGGGAGGCATGGAGATGCACTATCCACAATGCTGTGGCCTCTTTTGAGAAGACACGCCGAATGGGTCTCGAAGAGAAATGACAACGCAGAAAGAACCGCAACTTGGAAACAACATCACCCAAGGAGACTTTCTGCTGTGCTTTCTGCAACCGAACTTGCCTATCTCAGATTGGCCTTTTTACTCATCAACGTGCATGTAAAAAGCATGGGATGAGTCCTTCCTAAGAATCTTCGCTCGCGAAGTAATGCCAAGAGATATTTTGCGCCATTCTTGGTTGAATCTGCAAGTGCAGAACCTGTGGATATGAAGGCCAAATGTACATTGTATTTTAATATATTATAAGCCACTTTAGGTATTTTTCCAGGAGAAACATAAAACATCAGTAAAACACTGTAGCAGTGACTCAGACCCCCTAAACAATTGTGTGGTTGCTCACCAGCACTACTTTCACAAAGTTTCAGGAGGAATTCTTTCTCAGAACTACCTGAAAATGCCAGTGAATAAACCTAGAGCCTTCCGCAGACAAAGTACGTAATTAGGTTTTACAGGCAGCCCAGTTTCTGACGTATCCCCGACACCAGGGCTGCATATAATCCTGGCGACAGAATGTCTGAGGTGTCTCACAAATCAAAATTAGGAGAAGCCTCACATTATATTGTGTGACTGATTCTGGGAAAATGGCCATTTCTATGAGGAGAATCAGGTACAGAGAAAATCTGCCAAGGACAGAAAAACAGAGGCATCGTAAATGCAGCAGAAGAGAAAGTTCGTTGCAATTATTTTTAATTACACAACAATTTATTAGATGCAACGACGACATCTGGAAACCGTAATATATGGTTCTACGATAAAGACTGGGAATTAAATCGATTTGAAGCAAACAATAATATTAACAATTCCGTATCTATGCTTATAGTCAGAATGTACACAGTTCGGGTCTTGCCAGTGTACCTGTAATGCAAAAGCTTCTGAATACTCCACAACTGCGTGAACTGCACTGGCTCACCTTCAAAGTGCTGGTTCTAACCTTTAAGGCCTTGAATGGTCTAGGGCAGGGCTGCCCAACTGGCGACCCGGGGGCCGCACACGCCCCCCCCAGCCTGTTGGACACGGCCCCCGCTATGCCCCCGGCTGCCATTTTTAATTTGATTAAAAAAAGCTAAAACAATTTTTTAAAAAATGGCGGCCGGGGGAGGGGGCAGGGGGAGGAAGTGAGCCAGCTCCTCCCTGCACCGCCCCTCCGCCCCTCTCTCCACACCGCAGATGCAAACCGGATCGCATCGGAGCGGTGAGAGGGGACAAGGGTGGTACAAGGAAGAGGAAGGGAGCTAGCTCCTCCTCCTTGCACTGCCCCCTTCTCCCTCTCTCGCGGCGCCGATGAGATGCAGTTTGCATCGGGCGGCGCCGAGAGAGGAGAGGGGGCGGTGTAGGGAGGACGAGCCAGCTCTCTTCCTCCTCCCTGTATCGCCCCCTTCTCCCTCTCTCGGTGGCGCCGCTGCAAACTGTATCGCATCGGCGGCGCCGAGAGAGGGACAAGGCGGCGATACAGGGAGGAGGAAGAGAGCTGGCCCCTCCTCCTCCCCCCTCCTCCTTCCCCTCCCCGCACCGCGGCTCGTGGTCGGAGCCGCAGCGCGCCGCGAGGGAGGAGGGGGGAGGGAGGAGGAAGTCAGCTGGCTGCCTTCTTCTTCCTTCGCCCCTCCTCCTTCCCCTCCCCACGCCGGCGCTCGGGATCCGGGCAAGGGCGCGGGTGGGGGGAAAAGAGGAGGGACGAAGGAGAAGGCCGTCAGCTGATTGCCTCCTCCTTCGTCCCTCTTTCCCCCACGCGCCGGCGCCCGGGATCCAGGCAAGGGCGCGGGCGGGGGGAAAGAGGAGGAGGAGTTCTCTCTCCTCCTCCTCTTCCACTGGCGCCGCTGCTGTTCCGTGCGCCGCCGCGCGCCCGGGAAAGAGGAGGAGGGAGAGGTCTCCCTCCTCCTCCTCCTCTTCCCCCGGTGCTGCTGCGCACGGGACAGCAGTGGCGCCCGGGAAAGAGGAGGAGGAGGGAGAGTTCTCCCTCCTCCTCCTCTTCCTCTTCCCCCAAGGTTGCTGCTGTCCCGTGCGCCGCAGCACGGGAAAGAGGAGGAGGAGGGAGAATTCTCCCTCCTCCTCCTTCCCAGCACGCCCGCGGCGCACAGGACACTAGCTGCGCCGGGAAGGGGGGGAGGGTGCGAGGAGTGGGGCCTCCTCCTCCTTCCCGGCGCTGCTGGTGTCCCATGCGCCGCGGCGCCAGGGAAAGAGGAGGAGGAGGGAGAATGACAGTTTTAGGAGGGGGCTGGGGGAGGGGCCTGGGGCGGGGCCTGGAGCAGGGCCGAACGGCCCCCCAGGTCATCAGTGACCTCAATTCCGGCCCTTGGCCGGTTAGAAGTTGGACAGCCCTGGTCTAGGGCCAGTGTACCTAAGGGACTGCCTCTCCCTATATAGTCCCCCCAAACCACTGCGATCCGAGTCCCTGAATCTTCTTGTGGTGCCTAGCTGTAAAACCCTTCACCTGACCTCAACGCGGAGGAGAGCCTTTAGCGTCATCACTCCAGTACTTTGGAATGCTCTTCCTCCTGCAACTCGTGTGCTGACCAACCTACTAGCCTTCCGAAAGGCTTGTAAGACTTTCCTGTTTGTACAGGCATTTGGTCAGTAGATAACCCTGGCCTCTACTGTGTAGCCATAGGCCGTTGGGAGTAACTCCGGTGCCCGTACACTATATTGTTTAAATTGGGTGTTAAGCTGTTATTTACTGTGTTTTAGCTGTCTTTTTATTGTGTTTTTAACATTTGTAAGTCACCCCGAGCCTGACGAGAGTGGCGACGAATAAATCGAAATAAATAAATAGATAACTAATGGAGCATTGGGATATCAATCAAAGTCTCGTTTGTTTTATGGAATGATCTCTGTGGTATATGGAATTCACTGCCAACATGGCTAAGTCCTTTAATATTAATATTTAATTTGGGCCTGGAACTCTTTTAGATGAAATTCCAGGAGCAATGAGTTTTGAATATTTGGCTTAGTACTTTAAAATGGCCTTTTTTACATTGCAAAGATTGACAAAATAACAACTTCAATTAGCAAAAAACTGTTAAAGAGTTTCAATAAAGTCCTTATGTCCTTATGTCTTGTATCCCTATACCCCCCCCCCTTATCGCTATGTAATTAATCTTTTACTCTATTCTGCTGTTTTCTTGTTATGTGTCAAACTATGTAAACCGCTCCGAGCCCTCGGGGAGTGGCGATATAGAAGTTTGAAGCATAAATAAAAATAAAGGGTGGGAACTAGTAATTGCTTTATTGTAGAATATTGGGAAGGGTATCATCAGTGTTGAAGAATAGTAGGATGGAATGTTATGTAAATGTTTAATTAAAGATTATAATTGGTGAAAGTGATAACTGGATAATTAGAACCAGCAGCTGTAGATTTGACTTTTTCTCCTTTGCATTTTTTTTCTTTTTGTAGGTGCAACTTGTTTAGTTTTATAGTTAGCATCGTTTTATTAATTGTATCTGCAGTATTATTTCACTTCAGGTATATTTCGTCTTCTATCATTATGTAATTTCTCTTTATATGTTGCTTTACTTTATATAAAATTATGTGATTTAATGAAGATAAGGGTGGGATGGGGGTGGGTTGGAAATGCTCGTTTTATGGATGATCTTTTATTATTCATTTCAAAGCCCAAGCAGTCAATTTGTGTTTGAATTCAGTTAATTAAAAATTTTGGTTAAAAAAAATATCTGGGTATTCAATTGAATGTTCATGTTAGAAATACTGCCAGTAGGAGATAACATAAATTCTAGCATACTTAAAGATTGGAAATTTCAATATTGCTCACGTTCTATTATTTTTGGGGGGAATAATTATCTCCAGAAATCTACCCCAAATTATTAATCTTAATTTAAGTAAACTAATAAAAAATAGTGCATAAGACTTAGAGCAGAGTTTCCCAACCAGTGTGCCGTGAGCAATCATCAGGTGTGCCGTGGGAAATGGGAACCTCCAATACCCTTCCTTCTGTCACGATCACGGACTTAGCGGGCCCCTTAATCACACACACAGAGACGTACTGAAGGCTAACTACTTTATTGAGTATAAAAACAGTTCCAAAGAATATATAGTCCAAAGGTAAGCAAAGGTCCAAAAGGTAGTAAGCAAAATTGTCCAAGGTAACGTAGCAACTAGGCTTGAAGCTAGGCAAAAGCTCCGCAAATCCAATGCGGTTCAGGAACAAGACAAGGCTCCGCAAACCAATGCGGATCAAGGACTAAGGCAAGGCAAATGCAAGGCAAGGCTTGATGACCACGGCTAGCTTGTGGTCCCACTCCGCTTCACGCCTATCCAGGAAAGACGTGGCCGGAGAACTGAGGATGTGTTCCCCACGGATCCTCTACTTAATCCTTCGGCCGAGGTCCGCGGCGCTCTAGGCTTCTTCGTCTCCAATCTCTGCTCACGGACCTCGGTCGGTCTAGGACCCTAGACCAAGCCCTCCGGGTAGACTCAATGTCCCATCTCCTATCGAAGGAGCGACCTTGCCTCTCAGCAGCTGTGTCGCTATCTTCCTGAGAACTTTCCTCCCTAGCACTTTCCCACTCGGCCGTCCATGTTTTCACTTTCAAGTTCCTGAATTCCTCCCCGGGGTGTTCATAACTCCCTTCGCTGCTTCCCATCTCCACCTGGTGATCGGAATCTATGCTAGGCCCAAACATCATCTCATCCCATGCCAAGCTCTCTGTGGGCGAATGAGGCCCATCCGAGGGGCCCTGTGCTTCACCCCAATCATCTAGCTCATCCTCTGAATCCACATCTGCTGCTGCAGGCCCTAATGCTAATGGAACCCCAGGACCTATTCCCTGCCCTCCAGACACAAACGAGAACTGCTGTGCTACACCTTCCCCCTCCTGCCGAACACTTTTCCTTCTCCACTCGGGCTCCCTTCTTCCCAGCCTCGCTCTGCTCGCTTTGCCTCACTTTGCTCTGGGGCGAGTCTGCGCAGTAGCGCCCACACAGGTCATGTCTTCCTCCCTCCCCCTCCCCTCCTGAACAAGCTCACGCTGCCCCCTCGGATCAAAATGGTGGCAGTTATTTTGACATTACTCCCGTTTTCAACCACATATCTGTGTGAGATGAGCTTCTCAAGCTTGACTGCAATAAAAACTAAAAACAGAGAGAGACTGACAGATGTTGAGCAAGACCTTCGTGTGTGTCTTTCTGCCATTCCTGCCAGGATATCTATGTTGTGTTCATCGAAACAGGCCCAGGTTTCACACTGAGCGTATAAATTCATTTAAAAACATATTAACTATATGTATTACTGTGTTAGAGTGTCATTTTGTGTCATTTTGGTTGGTGGTGTGCCCCAGGATTTTGCAAATGTAAAAAGTGTGCCGCGACTCAAAAAAGATTGGGAAACACCGACTTAGAGAGATGAATGGGCTTAAAGATAAGTATGTAGGGAAAGATAAACACAAGATGAATATTTTACAAATAATTATTTATGGTATTTGTGGAATTCCTCTTCTTATGCCTTATAAGCATTTTCTAAAAAAATAGATGCATTATTCACATTTGGGGGGGACGACACCTATTTCTTAGAATTTCATTGAAAATGTCATACTTATCAAAGAGGAGGAGTTTGGCCTTCCAGATCTTCTTACATAAGTTGTCTTGTATTAATTTTTGAATATATCCACTTAAAATGAGCAATCCAGCAGTGCGTTCTTAATTTCTGGTATCTCTATTCAAATGGACAGTGCTTAGTTCTTTTTATAAAAGGAAGGTCAGTGTTTTGCTGACAATTTCTGTGTTGCAGATGTCTGCTAAATAGTGTCTTATCAGTTGTAATTTCACCCGTACACTCATGCCAAATTGACTTTATGGGGTAATTCAGATTTAAAAATTGGATAAGGAATTGTTTTTATGGAAGTTATGGGCCAACAAGGCAACTGCTATTTTAAATCAGAGGTTTAATGTTGATGAGGAGTGTTTGTTGCGATAAGTCATAGCAGGACCATGTGCGTGTGTGTTGAAGAAAAACCTTATAGTGGTAATTATCATGTACAGCTGGTAAAGTAGGTCAGCCAGCAAGCTTGGACCACACCCAAGGGCCTATATCTGTTTGGGTTTTTAGAATACAGAGGCACTCCTGGTCAATCGAAAGGCCAACAGCCTGTGTTGGACGGGGTTACATTCCCCCTGAAGACGCAGGTTCGCAGTTTGGGTGTGATCCTGGACTCATCGCTGAGCCTGGAACCCCAGGTTTCGGCGGTGACCAGGGGAGCATTCGTACAGCTAAAACTTGTGCGCCAGCTGCGCTCATACCTTGGGAAGCCTGACTTTGCCACGGTAGTCCATGCTCTGGTTATATCCCGTATAGATTACTGCAATGCACTCTACGTGGGACTGCCTTTGAAGACTGCTTGGAAGCTTCAACTGGTCCAACGGACAGCAGCCAGGTTGATAACAGGAGCGGCACTCAGGGAGCGCACAACACCTCTGTTGTGCTAGCTCCACTGGCTACCAGTTTGCTACCGGGCACAATTCAAAGTGCTGGCTTTGGCCTTTAAAGCCCTTAACGGTTCTGGTCCAACTTACATGTCCGAACGCATTTCTTCCTATGAACCTTCAAGATGCTTAAGATCATCCGGACAGGCCCTGCTCTCGTCCCGCCTGCTTCACAGGCGCGATTGGTGGGAACGTGAGACAGGGCCTTTTCAGTGGTGGCTCCTCAGCTTTGGAACGCCCTTCCTAATGACATCAGATCTGCCCCCCTCCCTCCTGACATTTCGCAGGAAGGTCAAGACCTGGCTATTTGACCGGGCATTTGCAGATGTAGTATGATTGTCAAATTGAGACCTAAGGAACGACGACGATGCAATTGGAAGTCGATTTAATTAATGAGATGCTGATATTGTGTTTTTAACGTTGAATGCTAATTTGTATATGTTGGAATTGTATTGTATTGATAATTGTTGATATGTTTGTCTTGAGCAGTTTTTGCTGTTGTACACCGCCTCAAGTCGCCTTCGGGCTGAGAGAGGCGGTCTAGAAGCAAAGTAAATAAATAAATAAAATACAGTTCTGGTTCACCAACAGCAGCAGATTCTGATGATGAAGCAGAAGGAGATCTGAAGGAGAGATCCTGAAGAGAACCTGGGGAGCTTCTAGAGAGCTTTTTCTATGAGGAGATCTATGCTCAAGGTTTTGCTCTGAGGAACGGTTTGGAGAAGCTTGGGGTGAGAAGAGCGGAATATAAATAAAGTGTATTATTATTATGCTACCCTGAAAGGAGGATATGCTGGAATAGCTATTTACTCAAGGTTTGTTTTTTTGCTCTCTCATTTGATGTAAGATGAAGATGCCTTATTTTGTGTTACTTACAAATGCTATGTAAGTTTGTTGCATTGTTTGATTTTTGCATACAACATTGCAAGTTTATGTTTCATATCTGCTGAGTAAAGAGTAAATAATTTTCTGTTCCTTTTACTCTTGTCTGTGAGTCTATTGCATTTATTATTATTACTAGCTGAACCCGGCACGCGTTGCTGTGCCATGTCTCTATCTGTCTGTGTCTCTTTGTCTCTCTCTCTCTATTTTTCTGTCTCTCTATCACCTCTCTATCTATCTATCTATCTATCTATCTATCCCTATCCCTATCTATCACTGTCTCTCTCTCTCTGCATATTACTCTCCATCACACTCTGCATCACTCGCTGTCTCTGTCTCTCTCTATTTTTCTGTACCATTCTGTCTCTCTCTCTCACTCACTCTCTCTCTCTATCAGTCCCTGTATTTCTCTGTGTGTCTCTCTCTTGTCACTGTGTCTGTATCACTCAATCTCTATCACTCACTATCTCTCTCTCTCTCTTTCTCCCCCCCCCTCTCTCACTCCCCCTCTCTCCCCTTCTGTCTCTCTGTCTCTCTATCACTGCCCCCTCTTCTCTCTCTCTAGTATTCCC
>JARBWK010000003.1:203406220-203470167 GCA_030556195.1 Anolis apletophallus
GGGGTAATTCAGATTTAAAAATTGGATAAGGAATTGTTTTTATGGAAGTTATGGGCCAACAAGGCAACTGCTATTTTAAATCAGAGGTTTAATGTTGATGAGGAGTGTTTGTTGCGATAAGTCATAGCAGGACCATGTGCGTGTGTGTTGAAGAAAAACCTTATAGTGGTAATTACCATGTACAGCTGGTAAAGTAGGTCAGCCAGCAAGCTTGGACCACACCCAAGGGCCTATATCTGTTTGGCTTTTTAGAATACAGAGGCACTCCTGGTCAATCGAAAGGCCGAACAGGGCATAGGGTTACAGCCTGTGTTGGACGGGGTTACATTCCCCCTGAAGACGCAGGTTCGCAGTTTGGGTGTGATCCTGGACTCATCGCTGAGCCTGGAACCCCAGGTTTCGGCGGTGACCAGGGGAGCATTCGCACAGCTAAAACTTGTGCGCCAACTGCGCCCGTACCTAGGGAAGTCTGACTTGGCCACGGTAGTCCACGCTCCGGTTACATCCCGTATAGATTACTGCAACGCCCTCTACATGGGACTGCCTTTGAAGACTGCTCGGAAGCTTCAACTGGTTCAACGGACAGCAGCCAGGTTGATAACAGGAGCGGCACTCAGGGAGCGCACAACACCTCTGTTGTGCCAGCTCCACTGGCTACCAGTTTGCTACCGGGCACAATTCAAAGTGCTGGCTTTGGCCTTTAAAGCCCTTAACGGTTCTGGTCCAACTTACATGTCCGAACGCATCTCTTCCTATGAACCTTCAAGATGCTTAAGATCATCCGGACAAGCCCTGCTCTCGGTCCCGCCTGTTTCACAGGCACGATTGGGGACGACGAGACGGGGCCTTTCAGTGGTGGCTCCTCAGCTTTGGAACGCCCTTCCTAATGACATCAGATCGGCCCCTCCCTCCTGACATTTTGCAGGAAGGTTAAGACCTGGCTATTTGACCGGGCATTTGCAGATGTAGTATGATTGTCAAATTGAGACCTAAGGAACGACGACGATGCAATTGGAAGTCGATTTAATTAATGAGACGCTGATATTGTGTTTTTAACGTTGAATGCTAATTTGTATATGTTGGAATTGTATTGTATTGATAATTGTTGATATGTTTGTCTTGAGCAGTTTTTGCTGTTGTACACCGCCTCAAGTCGCCTTCGGGCTGAGAGAGAGCGGTCTAGAAGCAAAGTAAATAAATAAATAAAATACAGTTCTGGTTCACCAACAGCAGCAGATTCTGATGATGAAGCAGAAGGAGATCTGAAGGAGAGATCCTGAAGCGCTTCTAGAGAGCTTTCTCTCTGAGGAGATCTATGCTCAAAGGTTCTGCTTTGAGGAACAGTTTGGAGAAGCTTCGGGGTGAGAAGGGCGGAATATAAATAAAGTTTATTATTATTATGCTACCCTGAAAGGAGGATATGCTGGAATAGCTGTTTACTCAAGGTTCATTTTTGCTCTCTCATTTGATGTAAGATGAAGATGCCTTATTTTGTGTTACTTACAAATGCTATGTAAGTTTGTTGCATTGTTTGATTTTTGCATACAACATTGCAAGTTTATGTTTCATCTCTGCTGAGTAAAGAGTAAATAATTTTCTGTTCCTTTTACTCTTGTCTGTGAGTCTATTGCATTTATTATTATTATTATTATTATTATTATTATTATTATTGCGATTTGTTAGTCGCCCCTTCCGACAGGCTCGGGGCGACTTACATGTGCTTAAAACCATAAAACCCAAAAAAAACAATGGACCAATGTCCATGCATTAAAATTGTACAGACACATATACACCAAAATAACTCTTGTGGCCTGCATTACAGAGTGATACATTTGGACTTTGGGTGCTGGGACACTGGGTAAAATATGCTGCTGTGTAACAGATTTTACCCTTTTCAATTTTGCAAGAGCAGATTAAATACGTCCATCTGCCAAATGGGCATGTCAATTGAAACATCTGCTACAATCCAGATTTGGGCTTGAGTCTCTAAATGTCTCACCTGCCCCCAAAAAAGGCAATGTTCAGAGAGCATCCACAAATATGCAGCTACCGACAGCAACAAAATTCCTCCAAGTAATCATAGTGAGCAGCATTCAGAGAATCGAAGTCTGCAAACAAATTCATATTGAGAGAAAACAGTATCTCAAATGATCCAGGTCCAACAGCCATTTACAGCTTCAAATGCAAGCCCTGGCATTTGGAGTTGTTCCCAAAAGCAAAGCAATAATCAACCCAAATGCATGAGCCCTAAATAATTAAGATGTAAGTTCCTTAAATGGGCCTTATACGCATTCACAAAATGGATAACATCACTATAATATCACAATCAAATTAATGGACTAAAGCTATCACAGTTTTGCAAAAATGAACACTTCATGTTTGAAATTTCTTCCCAATAGGTGGGCCTATTTCCCGTTTTCTTCCACCAGAAGGCAAACCCTTTTTTTATTCAGGCATTTCATGGTCTGTCGGTGACCCGGAAACTCAAGCTGGTGCAGAACACTGCCGCCCGACTCCTGCCTGGTACGCCAGCAGGTTGTCACATAACACCTACTGTACCTTGCAGGATCTGCACTGGCTCCCAATTGAGCACCGGATCACCTTCAAAGTGTTGGTACTTACCTTTAAGGCCTTGCACGGCCTGGGGCCAGCATATCTGAGGGACCGTCTCTCCCCATATTGCCCTATGAGATCACTTCAGAGGGGCTCAATCTTTTGGATGTGCCGGGCATTAGGGTTTGTAGACTGGCAAGCACACGGCAGAGGGCGTTTGCGGCAGCAGCTCCTACCTTGTGGAACTCTCTTCCTGAAGAGACACGAGCCATCCGGGACTTAATGCCGTTCCGCAGAGCTGTAAAGACCTGGCTCTTTAGACAGGCTTTTGCCGTCTAAATCCATGCTGCACCACCCACCATCTCGCTGCGCCGCTGTTAGTGTGCTTTCATTGCTGCTGCAGTTCTGCTGCCACATGTTTTAATCTGGGGTTTTTAAATCTGTTTTATTGTATTTTATATGTTTTTCTGTGTTTTAACCTGTGAACCGCTCTGGGCGTAAGAGAGAGCGGTATATCAAATTGAATAAATAAATAAATAAATAAATCTTTGGTCCAAAAGTTCCAACCTATTAGCCATCCCATCTGCGAAGTCAGCCAAACTAACGGCAACCCGCAGGAGGGCGTTCTCCGTGATTGCACCCACGTTGTGGAACGCCCTCCCAGCCGAAACGCGTGCCATCCAAGATCTCTTACCTTTTAGGCGGGCTTGCAAGACCTATCTTTTCCAACAGGCCTTCGGCCTATAGGTCCCGCCAAGGCATAGCCCACCGATTCTGAAATTTTTACACTTGTTGTGCTCTCTACTCTGCACATCAGACTGTTTTAATCTTGCTATTTTAGACCACGTGTAGTATTTTGGTGTGTTTTAATCTGTTTTTAATTGTTGTTTTTATCTTGTGGTGTGAGCCGCCCCGAGCCTCCTGGGAGTTGCGGCATAGAAACCCAATAAATAAATAAATAAATATATACATACATAAATAAGAATTGGCAAAAAAGGAGGAAGCCTGAACAAAAAAAAATAGTGATGCTTTCATATTATAATTATTTTTATTTTATGATTCTTCTCCTTTCTAAGTCATTTTCCAAATGGAGGGGTGAGCACTGTGGCTGACCATTTCCACAGGGCTTTGTTTTGGGCATCCTCAGGTCTCAGGCTGACAGCACACATGTTCTGGTTGATGGTGTCCATCCATCTTTTCTTCGGCAGTCCTCATGGTCGTTGTCCTGCAACCTCCCAATGTAGTGCTGTTTGTGCTACTGATGTTGGTTCTCTTCTCGTGACATGGCTGTACCACTGTTTTCTTGCTTCCTGCATTTTCTTATTACTAGTCTTTGATGGATGTCATCATTTTGCACATGGTCAAGAAGTGTCAAGCCAAGTGTCCATCTCAGCATTTTCACTTCCATTGTGTTAAGGGCTTGTTCATGTTTGTTCATATTTGGCCTCTGCTGTTAAGTCTCGGCTTCAGGAAGTCTTTGGGTTTACTAGTCGGTGGTATCTGCTGTACAAGAGCTAGAGCAAGAAGGCTTATCCCCCAGGTGGCATAATTGAGCTAGGCCCAATGCACTACTGAATGCCTTAAGTCAAGCTTTAAATGACTCAAGTGTGATAAACAGCTTAAGTCAACATTGTTAATGATAAAAAGCCACATTTTATCAGGCATGAACAAGCTTTAAAAGCAAATTAGGGAGTAAGACAAATAGACATACAATGGGTGGGGAAAGTATTTAGTCGGATACTGTTGTAGCTGAGCCTTTAAGTAGCACCGAAAGTATGGAATTGGGAGCTAGGAAGGGAAAGTGGGTTACTCGCGAGCAAGAATCTGATGAAGAGCAACAAAGCGGCTGAACGAATAAACAACAACAACTCTCATAGTTGAGGTCTACCCATGATGCCAATTACAGGCCATTCTCATCTTTTTAAGTGGGAGAACTTGTAGAATTGGTATCTAACTAAATACTCCCCCAACCGTTATCTAAAATGTGGTGGAAGCAGTTTTGAATGCACATTTGATATGTGTTTTTATAATACATATTTGACACATTCTTTTGCCCACACACTACCACTAGGGCCTCATGGCTTTTTCCTTAAACATAAGCTGGGAAAGCCCAGAGGCCTTATTAAATACTAGTTTCCCATTACATCAGGCATGGGCAAACTAAGGGTCGAGGGTCAGATGCAATTACCAGGGGGCTTACCAAAGGCACCCCTCATTTACCCTGTCCTCTTGGCATAAGGACACGGTGGCCTGCTGCAGCTAAGAGCCATCTGGAGTGCTCTCAACCACTGTGTGTCTAGCCCTCCTCCCAACGTAAGGATGGTATGAGCGTCCCCATCGTAATGCCAGGAAGATGGCTCAAGGAAGGCATGTGGTGGCTGAGAGCCCTCCAGAGCACTCTCAGCCACCACCTGTCTTGGCTTCCTCCTGGCATAATGCCAAGGGACAGCCCATGGATCGGGAGAGGAGAATTGTGCCAATCGCCTTGTGTCCTGCCTTCCTCCTGGCATAAGGATGGGGGCACGCAGCGTGCAAACGGCCAAGCATGCGAATGGCCCTACACTGGACCGGGCCTGCAATGCGGCCCCAAGGCAATAAAGTTTTCCCTTGTCTGCATGAGATCAAAACATGAGAGATTATCATTAACAACTTCCGAACAAGCCGAGACATTAGGCCAACTTTAAAACACAGTTTCATTTCCCGGCTTCAAAACCTTATGTCTAGTGCGGAGGTTATGGGAAGATGTCTTCAACTAAACACTCCTTGGCTTTATTCCTATATTATGAATTGGGGAAAGTGGAGTAACAGAGGGCAATGCCATTAAACTCTTTAATAATTTAACCTACTAAATCAAGCTGCAGTCACCTAAATGAAACCGTAATCTGCTCCAATACAAACACCTGAGAATCAATAGCCTCTGGGTTGGAGTAGATGGCCCACATACGATGACTTTACCAACAAGATGGGGGGGGGGGGGGGAGGCACTTAAAATCACCAGAGCAGATCCAAACCAAATTTAAAAATCTGACATGGCTCCAATTCCACCACATCAAAGACTGCTTCAAAAAAGATGAACTTCTGGGATTCGAAGAGAAGGAGGGCTTCTGGAAGCACCTTCTAAAGAACCACAAGAAGCGAATCACCAAGATGTATGCCAAGTTATTGGAATGGGCTACTGAAACGGAAATGGTGAAAGACTGCATGGTGAAATGGGCCAAAAATATTGGCCGGCCAATCACACTCTACGAGTGGGAAAAGAGATGGAGGAAGAGGATAAAATATACCTACGCAATGGAACACAAAGAGAACTGGCATAAAATGTTCAACCGCTGGTACATGACACCCCACAAACTGGGTCTCATGTACAAGGAGGTACAGAACAAGTGTTGGAAATGTGGCTCCCAGACAGGCACTTTCTACCACATGTGGTGGTCTTGTCAACACGCAGCGGACTTCTAGAAAAAGATCCACATTGCCACTCAAAAGATCCTAGGAGCCACCATGGAACTCAGACCCGAAGCCTATCTGCTCGGCATGACAACGGAGGAAGAACTTCCGGAGGAAAATGCGGAAAGACTATTTTCATACCTGTCAACGGCGGCGAGAATAGTATACGCGAGGAAATGGAAGAACGAGGAGATTCCTGACACGGAGGAATGGCTGAGCAGGATCAGGGAAATTATGGATATGGACAAACTTACATACTATCTAACGGAGACGGGGGGTAACCCACTCAAGAGAACGGACTGGCCTCCAGTTAAAGACTACCTAAATACCCTGAAGGGCGGAGCGAATCCCCCACCCAGACACAGCAAGAAGGGACCCAACATGAGACTTAAGACGAACAGCAATTAAGAAAGGAG
The DNA here is from genome assembly GCA_030556195.1 of Anolis apletophallus. Classification (NCBI taxonomy): domain Eukaryota; kingdom Metazoa; phylum Chordata; class Lepidosauria; order Squamata; family Anolidae; genus Anolis; species Anolis apletophallus. The sequence continues at coordinate 203,412,637 of JARBWK010000003.1, forward strand.
AACACCCTCCCAGAAGCACATAGACAATTTTAGAAGAGAAAAGACATTGAATCCCCCTAGAGACTGCCCTCAACCCCCCACCCACCCCACACACCTCTCCCGGTTAGGCCTACCCTCGCCACCCGCCTTCCCTCCCCTGACCCTATGCAGGCCCTGGTTCTATTCCGATGCCACAGCCCTCCCCCTCCCTCCCCAGCCCCTCCCCCAGATTCCACCTCTTCCCCACCCCCCACCTCCCCCACAGCCCCACGCCCCAACATGTGTAAAATCCTCAATAAAAATTATTTAAGAAAAAAAAGAATCAATAGCCTCCATGTCAACAGGGAACTGAATCTGGACCAAATTTAAGCCCACACTTTGAAGGAACTATCAAGACACTGAATTTATTTGGGTGATAGGATTCCACACAAGGGATATGGCTTTTAACATTCAGTAGATACATCCACTAATCTTGTCTACCTCCCCTGTTGCTAGCTACAGGTGCTATTGTTTGAAATTGCTGTTGGTCATCCTAAGGAAAGAAATATCCTACTAAGTACGAACTCAATCTGGATGTTACCATGCTATTGTCAATCATCCTTCCTTCTGCTAGTTACAGATGACATCATTTGAAGCTGCTGTTAGTCATCATAAGGAAAGAAGACTATAGCCAGGAATATACTACCAAGAACCAACTCATTCCAGAGTTTACCATGCCCTTTTCACTGATTCAATAATTCAACATCTGAGCTAGTACTGAGAACAAAAGCAGTTTCTAAGCAACTCTCACAGAACATACAGGCATTCATAATCTATAGCAAAGGAAATTAGTCAATTTTACCTATATCCAGTATAACACAATCTCACAAATATATACAGTATATGCACAATAAAAACAGAATCAAAATACAGCAGTATCCAGTTAAAAGTGTGAGTCCACAAAGGATGGGCATGAGATTAAAGTTCTTTGGACTAAATATGGATAGAGCCAGGAAAAAACAGGGAGATTAGTACTTGTTGTTTTTCATGTTAAATTTGAGAGGTTTTCGCACCATTATTAAATACATTTTTCATGTTGCTAATTGCACATATGTAGATTCATTTGGCCCTCTAGATCCACAGATTCATTATCCATGGGTTCAACCATCCATAGATTTAACGTATTCTCCGCAAAAATGCCCAGCCCGATTTGGCCATTTTAGAACATGATACTTTAGTAGACTACGATACATTAAATAAATTAAAATAAAATCAGTGTATCACATTTTTGTCAAGGCAACATTTATTTACCATTATACTCTTACCAAAAAAAAACCCCAAACATTATATTGTTATAGATGAACCAATTATATTCATGCAACCATTTCAGGGAATGTAACTTATTCCATTCTTCCTAGTATCAAATGCAGTAATTAGGCATTTACAGAATACTCTTTGGAATATGAAATTTTCTAATAGTACTAATATAAAAAAAATCTTACAATTTTTCAGAAGGACATTTAATAGGCTTTGTGAAGCCAAAGAACTGAATACAAGAATTCCTTAACCACTTTTAGTACAACATCGAATTACATGTGAGTCTTCCAGTTTAAAATATACATAAGCAAACATTTTTCAAGAACCCACATACAAAGCATTGCAGTAATCCAGCCTCAACGTAACTGTGGCATGGATTACCGTAGCCGGCACCTCTGTTGGTAAGTAAGGCGCCAACTGCCTCGCTTGGCGTAGATGAAAGAAGGCCCTTTGACTCATGGAGGCAATCTGGGCTTCCATCGTCATTTTGGAGTCCAGGATAACACCGAGACTCTTCACAGTGGGGGATGGGGCTAACGGTTCCCCTTCAAAAGATGGTAATGGACCGACCAATTCTGATGGGCGGCCAGGCCACAAGATTTCAGTTTTTGCTGGATTTACTTTCAATTTATGGGCACGTAGCCATCCAAGACACCGGGTGAAGTTATCTGGTACTGAAGTTGTTCTAGGTTCTAGTTTTAGAAGAAGCTGGGTGTCATCAGCATATTGGAAACATTCTCATCCAAATCTCCGGACTAGCTTGGCGAGAGGGCGAACACAGATGTTAAACAGCATTGGCGATAGAATAGCACCTTGGGGTACTCCACAGTCGAGGGGGGATTTCTCAGAGACTTGGCACAGCCACTCCACTCGTTGGCTACGCCCTCGCAAGAATGAGTTGAACCACGTTATTGCTGATCCTTGAATTCCAATAGCAGCTAATTGTTGGATCAGTAGATCAAAACTACAAGGTATTAATGCATTTATCAAAACAAGGAGGAACTTTACACCTTGTTCAGATTCTGGGGAACTGTACGTCAAATAAAAGTCAGAGCTCCCATCCTAGCTTGTTAAAAGAATGAGGGCAGAAAAATCAAGTTTGTATTAAAAAAAGGCAAATTAAATGTTTTTCTCCAGAAAGCTCAAACAGGCCATCCTGACGCAGAAGCTGGTGGGCTGCTCATGATTAAGACTAGAAAAAAGGGAGGAAAACAGGTAGAGAACTAAACAAAATTCAGCAAAGCTCCAAAAATCTTTATAAATACAACCATTGGAAGGACGGTCTTCATTCAGGAAGGATTTATACTTGGTGTAAGCTAGTTATTCTAGATGTCTCTGCAGGAGCTCCCAGAATAACTGTCTCCATTGCCTCCTTGATTCCTTCTGCCATAGTAATCTCTGGATCCTCCATAGCCACCGCTTCTGTTGTCATAACGGCCATCTCCATACCCTCCACCTTCTCTAGAGAATCCACAGCTACGGAAGAGCCATGGGAAGATTTGTCAGCTTGGTCAACTGTGATCTGCTGTCCATTCACAGACTCTCCATTCATGGCTCTCATGGCAGCAATCTATCTATCTATCTATCTATCTATATGTATATGTGGGAATAAAAATGAGTGTTTAAATCACAGTGGTGACGGTTCCTTAACGGTGGTGGGAGGAATATGTGCCAGCTAGGCCCCACAACAATGACAGAACAAGATTGGTTGCCACTGTGGGATTATTTGCATAAAGGGCTCTAATTGGCCAAGCTCAGAACTCCAACACTGTAGCCCCTATAAATCACAGACCAGGCCCAAAATTGACAGCAAGGCTTCCTTAACTTGATTTTCCTGACTAGGCCTCAGCTCATGGGATATTGTTAGGCTTCCTCAACTTGATTTTCCTGACTAGGCCCCCAACAATGACAGAACAAGACCAAACTTGGCACACAGAGCCCCCAAGATGCACTCTACATCCCGGTGCAGTTTGAGGGAGGATGGACTATGGATGATGGGACTTGCAGTACTTTAATTCACTTCCTTAGAGCACTGTGGCCCACACCAATGACGAATCAGGACCAAACTTGGCACATAGAGGCCCAATGGCCCACTTTACAAACCTACTGCGGTTTATGGCAGGATGGCTCACAAATGATGGGATTTCCAGTACCTTCACCCAATTCATTTCCCACAGAACATTGCATCCCCTACAAATCAGAGACCAGTCCCAAACTTGGCACACAGAGTACCCATGATCCACTCCACATCCTGGTGTAGTTTTGAGTGGGACGGACCACGGGTGATGGGAGTTGAAGTACCTTCACTCACTTTCTGAGACCGCTACCACCCTCATCCAATGACTGATCAAGACCACACTTGGCACACAGAGCCCCCATGACCCACTCTACATCCTGGTGCAGTTTGGAGAACGGGGGACCATGGATGATGAACTTCAACTTCCTTCCCTCACTTCCAGAGACCGCTGCAACCCTCATCCAGTGAATAATCAAGACCAAATGTGACACACACAGCCCCCATGACCCACTCTACATCCTGGTGCTGTTTGGAGGGAGGTGGCCCATGGCCAATGGGACTCGCAGTACCCTCACTAAGTTCTTGAGACCACTGCAAGCCACATACACATCTAATAGGAACCAACCTTGGCACACAATGCCTTCCTCAAATAACCCGGGCACCGCCGGGTCCTCAGCTAGTAGGTAATAAAGCCAAACCTCCCTGGACCGATGAATCTCTCTGTCTTTCACCACCACAACTTCTGTAATGTCTCCACTGGGGTAGAACAAGTGCTCCAGGTTCTGCTCATTGGTGTCAAAACGACTCCTCTACTGAAGGGCTTTCCTTCATCAAGTGACCGGTCTTGGAGCAGATGGTGTACAAAGAACTGTTAGCCACTGAGGTAGGAAAAAGGAGTGTGATGGCAGCAAGAAAGAGGGAGAGACAAGGAAGAATGAGCAGTACTGACATAAAATTTAAAGGGTGGCTCTGTATGCAGTCCTTAATCGTACTGATGCATTTTTATTTATTAAATGTATATCCTGAATATCCTGGAAACAAAGCAGATTTTTACTTCCTCTTTTGTTTTTATTATAATTTGATACACTGCCTAATTCTAATGCTCTGAGGGGGGAAATGAAATAAAAATGCATGCATACAGAGAGAGGCAATGTGGTATAGTGGCTCAAGTGTTGGACTACAATTCAGAGTTGATGGCCCTACTCAGCCATGGAAACCCACAGGATGGGCCTTAGGCGTGCCACACCCTCTTAGCCTTAGAAGGAAGCAAAGGCAAGAAAACAGTGATAAGTTTTAACTACGATCACTATAAGTCAGAAATAAACTGAAGGCACACAACTCTATAAAAGAGAGTTTCCGAGATGAAAACTTTACTTTCCAAAATGTCATTAATTCCCACAAGACAGTAAGGAACCCTTCACCAAACGAGCCTATTGTATGTTTACAACAAATAATAGTGTGTACCTTGGCATTTAAGAGTTGACACTAAGCTAGCTAATGAGACCCATATGCACAAGTTTCCGCTACTAATTATACAGTGACATTCACAAAGGGGGAGATGGGTGTTATGACAAGGAAAGGCATCATTAGTCCTTTTCTTTTGTGTTGTTTCCCCTGAAGGGAAGGAAGCACAGCATACTTCTATCAAAACAAAACAAGGAAAGCGCACCTTTTAGATGACCACCATTAAAGAAACAATATCAAAGAAGATTGTTTAAATGTTTTACTGATTTATTTCAGGAAGTTGGGAATGATTCTCATGAATCTCTTAAACAACCTTTCAATTGCTATAACTCCTCATTCAATGATGAAAGGGTGTCAAATTCATGCCTTATTTGTAGACTTCTCAGAGGAAACAAACTATAGAAAAAAGTGTTGAACTAGATCAGACGTTTCCTTATGTGGTGTAACTCTACAAAGGTTGTACTACAACCTCCATCATTCTCAACAAGTCTTGTCTGGCTGGAAACTATGGGAGAGGCAGGGGCGGACCTACCTGTTCCCGGGGGGGTACACGGAAAAAAAATTGTGCCCCCCCCCCAGTTGCTCCCGAGGGGAACCCAGTGCGCATGCGCCAATCTGTGCGCACGCGCACTGACTCCAGAGCGCGCCTCCCACTTTGGAGCCCAGGAGCGCATGCGCAAAACTGTGCACACGCGCACTGACTCCAAAGCGGGAGGTGAGCTCTGGAGCCAGTACGCATGCGCGGAGCCGCGGAGCCGCACGTCCGCGCATGCGGAGGTGTGGCCGGAGCGCCCCGGGTGGCAGGGCCACCTAACAAAGGCCCGGCTGGTGCAGCGTGGCGCGGGCCACCTAACAAAGGCCCGGCTGCAGAGGCCTGGCCAGCACGGGCAGCGGGGGGCAGAGCCGGTGCGCCGACGCCCCTCCCAGGTGGCGACGCCCCTCCCGGGTGACGTCGCCCTACGCACCTGCGTAGTCAGCCTAATGGACGAACCGGCCCTGGGGAGAGGCAATCCCAAACATCTAAAGAGTACTGGATTGTGGGAGGGCTGGGACTGCGTTACTTATATGCATTTTGATCTTTGCTAGTTTCTTGTTACTCAGAACTAAAGTCACAACTCTACACCAGCTAACTTACCAAAAAACCCCATGTTTATTTTACCTATATCACAAATTCTTATCAATGACTGTGATGTGATAATGCTACACATAAATCCTATTTATTTATTTATTTATTATTTATTTATTTATTAGTCAATTTTATATTCCGCTCCTCCCACCAGGCTCGGGGCGGATCACAACAAAGATAAAATGTACAATACAAATGTACAGCGATAAAACAATAAAAACACAGTCATAATCCATAGCCAACTGATTACAAGTCATCGGTCTTGGGTTCGAGTATTGGTGAGCCTCTTCGTTCGGATCAGCCAAAGGCTGTTCTAAAAAGGACAGTCTTACAGGCTCTTCGGAAAGGACCAAGTTCATGTATTGCCCGGACATGGTTGGGTAGCGAATTCCAGGACATGGGAGCCACAAATGAAAAGGCCCGTTGTCTTGTACTGGACAAGTGGCAGGAACGGGTGATGGAACAACCAACAGGTTCTGCTCTTCCGGCGCAGTGGTCTCGGGGAACGTGCGGGGTAAGGCGGTCCCTTAGGTACTCAGGCCCTAGACCGTGCAAGGCCTTAAAGGTTAACACCAACACCTTGAAGGCAATCCGGTACTCAATAGGAAGCCAGTGCAGGTGCCGTAGAATAGGTGTAATATGCTCCTCACTGGTGCTCCCACCAGCAAGCGAGCAGCGGCATTCTGCACCAGCTTGAGTTTCCGGACTGTCGACAGGGAAGGCCCACGTAGAGGGCGTTACAGTAGTCCAGTCTCGAGATGACCGTCGCCTGGATCACCGTGGCCAGGTCGTCCCTGGACAGGTAGGGTGCCAGTCGCCTAGCCTGGCGAAGATGGTAAAACGCCGTTTTGCTGACCATGGAGACCTGAGTCTCCATGGTCAGCAAAGGTCCAATTGGACACCTAAACTCTTTACGAGGGATGACGGGCTGAGCTGCTCGCCATCCAGGGTAGGCAACCGGCACTCATCCAGCCCAGGGCAACCGGGCCACAAGATTTCCTTCTTCGACGGATTCACCTTCAGCCGGCTGGCACGCAGCCAACCAGTCACGGCTTCAAGGCATAGATGGAAACAATCGGTACGGTATCCTGCCTGCCGTCCATTCTCAGCAGAAGCTGGGTGTCATCCGCATACTGATAACACTCCAGACCAAAGTCGCGAACCAGCTGTGCCAGGGGGCGCATATAAATGTTGAATAATAAGGGTGAGAGGATGGCCCCTGGGACCCCCACAACAATGGGAGTCTCCGGAGACCTCCTCTCCCCTCTCCACACGTTGTCCCCGGTCCCGGAGGAAGGAGGCCACCCACTTAAGGGCAGTCCCCTCACCCCGGTCACGGCTAAACGGTGGGCCAACAATGCATGATCTACGGTATCGAACGCTGCTGTTAGATCTAACAAAACAAGCAGGGGTGACCCACCCTGGTCCAGCTGGCGGCGGTTGGTCTGTAATGGCGGCAAGCACGGTCTCCGTCCCATGCCCAATACGGAAGCCGGACTGGAAGGGATCAAGTCCAGCTGTGTCTTCTAAGAACCGCTGCAGCTGATCCGCTGCTGCCCTCTCAATTACTTTGCCTAGAAAAGGCAAGTTGGAAACCGGCCTGTAATTGGAGGGAGCCGAAGGGTCTAGCCGGCTTCTTCAGCAGCGGTCTTACCATAGCCTCTTTCAGTCCCCGGGAAGACTCCTTGCTCAAGGGAGCTATTTATGATCGTGCCCAGGGGGCCACGTAACCCCTCCCGGCAAGATCTAATTAGCCAGGAGGGGCACGGGTCGAGGGAGCAAGTAGTTGGTCTGGCTGCAGCAAGTAACTTATCGACAGCTGCTGCGTCCAGCAATTGGAAACGGGTGAAGGTGGGCCCGCCGAGTGGCGGCGGAGTCTCGAGTTCAACCTACTCATCCAATGGCTATGAACCAAGTTATACCCAGGTCACAAAGGGTTGATTGACCACATAAATGGCAAAAGGGTTACCTAGTATCAGGAGAGATGCCCTTTGCCAACCAAGCTTCATGTGAGCACAGACGTGCTAAAATATCTGGAACCTCCAGAGATCGGGGATATAAAAGTTTCACTGCCTTTGTTCTCAAGGGCCACTGACCTGCTCTTTCAAGCTTCCCTATCGTGAGGATGGCCGTGTATTTCTTTTGCATGGTTTGTTCTGCTTGATATGGCCTTGCAGCTAAAGCAATAAACTATACTACTACTACCAAGGAGGCAAGAAAATCCCCAAGAGCCACCAAGAATCTGTTTGACTCCATAAGTCTCCTGGGGCGGACCATTCTAATGGGTCCACCACCCCTGCGGAGGTGGAAAGGCACAGTAAGTCTAAACCTGATCAGGTAGTGGTCGGTCCATGGCAATGGAGCGATGGTCAGCTACTCCACCCTGCCACCTTCTTCCCATCCCTGACAGAAAACCAGATCTAACGTGCGTCCTGCACTGTGGGTGGGACCCAATATTATTTTATTTATTTATTTATTTATTTTATTCATTCGGCTTCTATGCCGCCACTCCCGGCGGGCTCGGGGCGGCTCACACCAACAACAACAACACAGGGTAAAAACAGCAATACGAGATAAAACAAGCATAAAACATCATTAAAAGTATCAAAATACACAGTTAAAACGGCCAGGGTTAGAAATCAGTTCCTAACAGGGGGGCGTGTCCCACTAGCCTACACGTGGAAGGCAAGCTTGAAGAGGTGGGTCTTACATGCCCGCCTAAAGGGGAGCAAGTTGTGGATGGCACGCGTGCCCGCCAGAAGGGCGTTCCAAAGTGTCGGCGCAATTACCGAGAAAGTCCTGCGGCGGGTGGCTGTTAGTTTAGCCGCTTTTGCAGAAGGGGCGGCCAGAAGGTTGGTATCCTCGGAACGAAGAAATCTCATAGGGCAATATGGGGAGAGACGGTCCCTCAGATACGCTGGCCCTAGGCCTTAAAGGTGAGAACCAACACTTTGAAGGTGATCCGGTGCTCAATTGGCAGCCAGTGCAGATCCTGCAAAACAGGTGTTATGTGGCAACCTGCTGGCAAGCAAGACGGGCGGCAGTGTTCTGCACCAGCTTGAGCTTCCGGGTCACCGACAAAGGAAGGCCAACGTAGAGCGCGTTACAGTAATCTAGCCACGAGATGACCGTGGCTTGGATCACCGTGGCCAGGTCGTTCCGGGAGAGGTAGGGGGCCAACCTCCTTGCCTGTCTTAGATGAAAAAAGGCAATCTTGCTGACCACAGAGACCTGGGTCTCCATGGTCAGCTGGGAGTCCAAATGGACCCCCAGGCTCTTTACAGAAGACGATGGGCATAACGTCGCACCGTCCAGGGTCGGAAGCTGGACATCCCCACCACCCGGGCGGCCTGGACACAAGATCTCCGTCTTCGCCGGATTCACCCTCAACCTACTGGCTCGCAGCCATCCAGTAACGGCTTCGAGGCAGCGTTGGAAATTATCGGGGACGGATCCGGGCCTGCCCTCCATCCTCAGAATGAGCTGAGTGTCATCAGCGTACTGGTGGCACTCAAGCCCATAACTCCGCACCAGGTGTGCAAGCGGCTGCATGTAGATGTTAAATAACAGAGGGGAGAGAATGGCCCCCTGCAGAACTCCACAGACTAATGGGGAGCCCTCAGAGACCTCCTCGCCCCTCCTCACACGCTGAGACCGCTGGTGGAGGAAGGAGGCCAGCCATTTAAGGGCTGTCCCCCTCACTCCAGCCATGGCCAGGCGGTGGATCAAAAGATTGTGGTCAACCGTGTCAAACGCTGCCGTGAGGTCCAATAACACGAGCAGCGCAGACCCGCCTTGGTCGAGCTGGCAGCGGAGTTGGTCTGTGATGGAGACCAGGACCGTCTCCGTCCCACGCCCCGAACGGAAGCCAGACTGGAAGGGGTCAAGCCATGTTGCATCATCTAAGAAGGACTGCAACTGCTCCACTACTGCCCTCTCAACTACCTTCCCCAGGTACGAAAGATTCGATACCGGTCGGTAGTTGGAGGGAACCGCGGGATCTAACGACGGTTTCTTCAGTAGTGGAGCTACCACCGCCTCTTTTAAGCACTCTGGAAAGACTCCTTGCTCAAGGGAGCTATTTACGATGTTCAACAGAGGCCCACGTAACCCCTCCAGGCAAGATCTAACAAGCCAGGAGGGGCACAGGTCGAGGGAGCAGGTGGTAGGCCTAGTTGCAGCCACGATCTTATCAACAGCATCTGCGTCCAGTGGCCGAAACCGGTCGAGGGTGGGCCCGGCGGAGGCCCATGGGGTCTCGAGCTCCTTCACTCTATCAACCGTGGCCGGAAGGTCCCAGCGGACACTCATTATCTTGTCTGCAAAAGAGTTCTGGAAAGCACCGGCAGTGAGGGCCTGATCACTACTTTTTGGGACAGTGGGGACCGTCGTCAAGGACCAAATTACTTTAAACAGTTGTGCCGGGCGTGAACTAGCAGATGCTATCGAGGCGGTAAAGTACACATTTTTGGCCGCCTTGACAGCACGCTCATAAGCCTTTTAAAATAGCTTATAAGCTGATAATGAGGCTCCGTCACGGAGTTTCCTCCACACGCACTCTAGCCGTCTCCTCTCCCGCTTCATCGACCTGAGATCTTCAGTATACCAGGAGGATCGATGCTTGCGGGGTCGGAGAGGGCGCCTAGGGGCAATCTCGTTGAGAACTCTAGCTAATGAGGTGTTCCAGGCTTGAACCTGCTCGTCGACTGAGACACTGATAGACTCCAGATCCCACAGAGCATTCAGGAACCTTTCGGGTTCCATAAGTCTCCTCGGGCGAACCAAAATCTGTTCAGCGCCCTTGCATGGGGGAGGCGGTTGCTCAACCCGGATCCTTAGAGCACAGTGGTCCGGCCGATTATCTATGTAAAGTACTGTATGTTTCTTATCACACAAGGTATTCCTTATATTTATTGTTGTTCTTGTGATGTGTTTACCTCAAAACAATGCAAAGTAACTTAATTCCAACTTCAGTGAATGGAGACCCTCTCGTTTTCTTCGCAAGATTAATCTAGTGGAGGTTTGCCATTGCCTTTCTCTGAGAAGGGTGTGATCAAGGTGACACAATTATTTTTCATGGGTGAGTGGGGATTTGAACCCTGGTCTCCCAAAGTCCCAGGACAACACTCGAAATATAAGTGCCTTTTTCTATTATATGGACTTCATTTAACTTTAAAATTAACGACTAAGATCTAACATTTCAAAAATACTGCAAATTAAGTTAACCTGGATGGCCTAATACAGTTATCACCATAATATAGGGTTTTGGGTTAGGGGCACAACACTCCTGTGAAAATGGGGAAAAAAACATGCGAATAACAAAACCAGTTTTTTAAAATCTAACAAAACACTTCTCCAGGTCCCACGTTATGACCAGATGCCCCCTGGAAGTTGACCACTGAGTCATGCCGGAGAACCCACAGATTCCGAGAGAGAACACTGGAAACAAATATGTTAATATCTATCTATCTATCTATATATATAAAAGTCAGTGTTTGCGGCCGAGCGGTGGGAGGGATATGTGCCAGCGTTTCGATTGGCTGCCACTCTGGGATTATTTGCATAAATGGCTATGACTGGCCAGCCTCCCAACATTCCAACTCTCCTAGGCAGCACAGAGAGGGAGATGTAAGGGCCTGAGGCTGGAGTTGAAGATAGCCAGTTGACAAATCACAGATTAGGCCCAAAATTGACAGTAAGGTTTCATTAACTTGATTTTCCTGACTAGGCCTCACCTAATGGGATACTGTTTAAGGCATGAATTGATAGTAAGGCTTCATTAACAAACTCCGACGCTGGAAGTGAACTAGCCCAGGCTGCCCACTTACCCTCAGTGGAAGAGCCACCCAAAGACCCTGAGCGCCGACCGGTGAGCCCTGGGGTCCCATCGGTGTTGGCGGAGTCGTCGCTGGCCGAGCTTGACATGTCAGCCGTTCTGGCCCCCCCTCCTGATGCCTGCCGCCGCCGCCGTCGTCCTGGGAGAAGTTGGGGAAGCCTCCTCGAGGAGGCAAGACCCAACATGGCGTGTGTCCTTGGAGACGTCCAGCCAGCCCATGTGCTGGGGCATCAGGAAGAAACGCCACCTGGAAGTAGTCAACTCCCGGAAGTCCCGCCCTCGGAGGACTCCGCTCCCGGCGTTGACCTGACCAGAGTACAGCGAGGCCCCCGGAAGAGGAGGAGACGCCGGCGGAAGAGGAAGGAAGGCACCCGAGCTGCCCCACAGGCCATGGAATGGAGGCCGGGACCAGCCTCCCGCCAGATTGGCCGAAGGGATAGAGCTCAGAGAATCGATCCCCTTGCTGACGGGTCCAGAATGGAGAGGGCCCCGAAGTCGTTCTTCACTAGGACGTTTTGGAGCTCCTGCTACAAGCAGTCGAAGCTCCGAGGGCCTCACCGGACGATCAATAAAGATGTGAAGGACACTGCGCGGTCAGGCCGGGACTCCCAAACCAGACTCCCATATGGGAGCTCGCGAGTTTTAACCCCCACCAGCGCCTTGGCACCGGCGATGGTATTGGGACATCCCTGCCTGCCTCCTTTCGATGGCAGAATGGGGCCTTAAGGGCATCGCCGCGGACACTTCCCTATTTCCTCCCTCCCTCCCCACCCTTTTGCTCTTTCCTCTGTGTTTTTTTTTTGGTATATGTTGTTCTGTTGCTGTAAATCGCCCGGAGCATCTATGATGGAGGGCAATTAACAAATATTAAATTCTATTCTATTCTATTCTATTAACTTGATTTTCCCAACTAGGCCCACATTCCATCCTACTGCAGTTTAGAGGCTCACACCAATGACGAATCAAGACCAAACTTGGCACACAGAGGCCCAATGGCCCACTTTACAAACCTGCTGCGGTTTACGGCAGGATGGCTCACAAATGATGGGATTTGCAGTACCGTCACCCAATTCATTCCCCACAGAACATTGTAGCCCCTACAAATCAGAGACCAGGCCCAAACTTGGCACACAGAGTACCCATGCACCACTCTACATCCTGGTGCAGTTTTGAGTGGGAAGGACCACGGATGATGGGAGTTGAAGTACCTTCACTCACTTTCTGAGACCGCTGCCACCCTCATCCAATGACTGATCAAGACCACACTTGGCACACAGAGCCCCCATGACCCACTCTACATCCTGGTGCAGTTTGGAGAACGGGGGACCACGGATGATGGGACTTCAACTTCCTTCCCTCACTTCCAGAGACCGCTGCAACCCTCATCCAGCGAATAATCAAGACCAAATGTGACACACACAGCCCCCATGACCCACTCTACATCCTGGTGCTGTTTGGAGGGGGATGGCCCATGGCCAATGGGACTCGCAGTACCTTCACTAAGTTCTTGAGACCACTGCAAGCCACAGAAACATCTAATAGGAACCAACCTTGGCACACAATGCCTTCCTCAAATAACCCGGGCACCGCCGGGTCCCCAAGCTAGTCAATCTATAAATGTTAAACTTGCAAATGTGGAGGGCCAACTGCATACACTTACAGCTATCGCTAAAATAATTTTATAGATCAGAAAATAGTGAACTTGCCAGCCCAACAGGGAATGTCTACACTAAAAAAACAGACTTTACATATTCTTATACTTGGACTTGTTTTTCTGAAAATCTGTTCCACGCAACACAATGCAAAGTAACTTAAGTTGGCTCATGCTGACATAGCTTAACATCTGAATTTACCTCTAAATCTAACGGTATAGAGGCTTGTCCAGGCAACTCACTGCAGCCAACAAAATGGCTTTGAAATTTGAATTGGAGACAAGAAGACAAAGGGAGGGGGGAAATCATGCACTGAAGCTTCAAATGGAGAAATTCCATTTTACTACCTTTGTTCTCTGTCAAACCAGGGCCATTGCTTTATGGGGGTCAACTTTTTTGCCATCAAAGGCACTTCCTCTGCAACATATCCAAGAAAAAATGTAGATAGTGTGACTCCAATACCACCTCTGCTCTTTCTCTTCCTGCCTTTTTACCATCTTCACCTGATGACAAAGCCTTAGTTTCAAACATTAGTGCGATACATTTTGCACTCTGTGACCCTTTAGCTATAAAATTGAATGTGCCCTAGTTTAGATTCTGCTGAGTCTTTAGGAAACGTCCCAGCCATTTTTATCAATGGCTTCAAAACAATCTCCCTAGTCCCAATAGCTTACACCAATAAAACCTTAAAAAATGTCCCCCTAAATAGAAATGGCCTTCCAGAGATCTGGAAGGACACAGAGAATCTTAGAGCTTGCAAAATGGTCTTTGTTGCCACATGCAACCCATGTGCTGCACTTTGCCTGGTCTGCTCTAGACAGAAGAAAGCAAGTGGATACAGGGACAAGAAGGGGGTGGGAAAATGTCCTTCTGTGAGCTCCCTTACATTAAATCATCATGGGATCCAAGTCACTATTTTTACTAGATTAGGAAGAGCAAAGCACTGTACACCAAATCTGGAATTATATATTATAAACACTAATATAATATAAATCAATATTGAGCAAGCAGGGATCACCAGCATTGAGGCCATGCTATTGAGAACACAGCTGCACTGGGCAGGGCACGTCTCTAGGATGGAGGACCACTGCCTCCCAAAGATACTACTCTATGGTGAACTCGCCACGGGTCAGCGCAAGAGAGGCGCCCCCAAAAAGAGATACAAGGACTCCCTGAAACAACACCTCGGGCTCGGCCAGATTGATCACCAACAATGGTCCACCCTGGCCTCACATCGGGTGGTATGGAGACGCACTATCCACAATGCTGCGGCCTCTTTCGAGAAGTCACGCCGAATGAGTCTCGAAGAGAAACGACAACGCAGAAAGAACCGCAACTTGGAAACAACATCACCCAAGGAGACTTTCTGCTGTGCTTTCCGCAATCGGACTTGCCTATCTCGGATTTACCTTTTTAGTCATCAACGCGCTTGTAGAAAGCGTGGGATGAGTCCTTTCCTAAAGAATCTTCGTTTGCGAAGTAATGCCAAGAACAACCAAATCCAGCTCAAGTTGCTAATAAGACTCAAGCTACTTAATGTATGGCCGTGATCATAAACACTGCTAGTATAGCATGAATATAAAACCACCGTTATGCTGGTTCTGCAGCTGCATTACTGATGAAACAATGGGCACTACAGCCTTGTACTCACAAAGTGTACAATCATTGATTAGTTTCCCACTCACAAAGTCAAAAGGGAGAGGGAGGGCTCTGCATATGCGTGTTTTTGCAGAATGACTGACTGCATGACACTTACTTAACCCTTTGGAAAGTGTCACTGCTAGTACCAGAATTTTGACATTATTACAGAGCCTCAATGAAATTCCAGCTCAAATACAATTGTCAAAATGAGTATCCCAAGATAAAATGAGAGTATGAGCCTCTGTATACCAGTACATAATTTTGTGCATGCATGCACATGCACATAAGCATATCCTATGAGCATGTACACACCAAATAATTAATTCATATAGTGCATTTCCAAATGAAAAGAGTGACTTACTTGCATGCTTGTCTGCAAGCATAATGAGGGTATTGGAGATATCGCGACGTCTGTAGAAGCACACCACTTTTGCTTCAACATTGCCATTGGCGGTCTGAAAAACAGGTAAGTAAATAAAGAACACTTATATTAATGATTGAAACATGGAAACCAGAAAAACACTGCCACAGTTAAGCTGCATCACAAACCTGCATTCCCATCAGACATGCTCCCAAGACTAATTTATTTTCTTCTTTTATTGATTTGGATAGAATGATAGGTTATCAAACCTATTTTCCCCATTTCTTAAGCAGTGGGTGCCTGGACCACCCAAACATGCGATGTACATGAGACACCTACTGTCTATAATCCCATGTTTGTCCCATCCTTGTTGATCCTTGTTGATCCTTGAATCCCGGCCTTCGCGGCCGGGATTCAAGTGACCCCAACCTCTATAGTTGAGGTTCCATGGTCGGATCACGGTGTCCTGGAAGTCCGCCTTGAGATGGCCCCTCCTCTCGGTAAGGGTGCCGAACCTATTCTGGTTCGCCCGAAGAGACTTATGGAACCCATTCGGTTCCTGACTGCTCTGAGAGATTTGGAGCTCACCAGCGACTCAGTCGACAGGCAAGTGGAATGTTGGAACACCTGTCTTTCCACAGCCCTAGACGAGATCGCCCCAGACGCCCCTCTCATCCCCGCAGTAATCACTCGCCTTGGTTTTACCGAGGAGTTACGGGCGATGAAACGGAGGAAGAGACAGCTAGAGGACGTGTGGCGAGATCTCCGTGACGGAGCATCGAGATCGGCTTATAAACAATTTAAGGATGTTTATGAGCGTGCTATCAAGGAAGCCAAAAAGGCCCACTATTCTTCCTTGATAGACTCGGCAAGTTCACGCCCAGCTCAACTTTTTAAAATACTTCGGTCATTGACCACAATTCCGATGGTCCCAAATGATAGGGGTTTGGCTCCCACAGCTGAGGCATTCCAGAACTTCTTTGCCGATAAGATCTTGACCCTCCGCCGGGATATCCCAGCCACTCTTGATACAGTATGTGAACTCGAGACCCCGCGGCCACTCGGCGGGCCCACCTTCACCCGTTTCCAACTGCTGGACTCAGCAGCTGTCAATAAGCTACTCGCTGCAGCTAGACCAACTACCTGCTCCCTCGATCTGTGCCCCTCCTGGCTTGTTAGATCCTGCCGGGAAGGGTTACGAGACCCCCTGGGAAAGATTATCAACAGCTCCCTTGAGCAAGGAGTGTTCCCAGGGGGTTTGAAAGAGGCCATGGTAAGACCGCTGCTGAAGAAGCCGAATTTAGATCCTTCGGCTCCTCCAATTACCGGCCTGTGTCCAACTTGCCTTTTTTAGGCAAGGTAATTGAGAGGGCAGCAGCGGATCAGCTGCAGCGGTTCTTAGAAGACACAGCTGGACTTGATCCCTTCCAGTCCGGCTTCCGTATTGGGCATGGGACGGAGACCGTGCTTGTCGCCATTACAGACCAACTCGCCGCCAGCTGGACCAGGGTGGGTCAGCCCTGCTTGTTTTGTTAGATCTAACAGCAGCGTTTGATACCGTAGATCATGTACTGTTAGCCCACCGCTTAGCCGTGACTGGAGTTAGGGGGACTGCCCTTAAATGGGTAGCCTCCTTTCTCCACGATCGGGGACAGCGCGTGGAGAGGGGGGGAGGAGGTCTCCGGGAGGCTCCCATTAAGTTGTGGGGTCCCCCAGGGGGCCATCCTCTCACCCTTATTATTCAACATTTACATGCGCCCCCTGGCCCAGCTGGCCCGCGACTTTGGTCTGGAGTGTTATCAGTACGCGGATGACACCCAGCTTTTGCTGAGAATGGACGGCAGGCCGGATACCGTACCCGATTGTTTCCATCAATGCCTAGAAGCCGTGACTGGATGGCTGCGGGCCAGCCGGCTGAAGGTGAATCCGTCGAAGACGGAGGTCTTGTGGCCTGGTCGACCTGGGCTGGATGAGTGCCGGTTGCCTGCCCTGGATGGCGAGCAGCTTAGCCCGTCATCTTTGGTTAAGAGCTTGGGTGTTAGATTGGACCCCCTGCTGACCATGGAGGCCCAGGTCTCCATGGTCAGCAGGACGTCATTCTTTCACCTACGACAGGCCAGGTGACTGGCCCCTACCTGTCCAGGGCTGACCTGGCCACGGTGATCCAAGCGACGGTCATCTCGAGGCTGGACTACTGTAACGCCCTCTACGTGGGCCTTCCTTTGTCGACAATCCGGAAACTCAAGCTGGTGCAGAATGCTGCAGCTCGCCTACTGGTGGGAGCACCAGTGAGGGAGCATATTACTCACATCCTTCGGCAACTGCACTGGCTTCCTATTGAGTACCAGATTGCCTTCAAGGTGTTGGTTTTAACCTTTAAGGCCTTGCACGGTCTAGGGCCTGTGTACCTGAGGGACCGCCTTACCCCGTACGTTCCCCCGAGATCACTGCGCTCGGAAGAGCAAGATTTGCTGGTTATACCATCGTCCCGCTCCTGTCACTTGTCCAGTACAAGACAGAGAGCCTTCTCTGCGGCGGCTCCAGCATTCTGGAACTCGCTCCCTAACCACACTCGAATGGTTCCCGAACTTCTCCCTTTCCGAAGAGAATGCAAAACGGCCCTCTTCAGATTGGCATTCGGGTAACCTCAAATCCTATTGGGTCTGTCCCGTCTCAGTTAGGAACCGTAGACTATACCATCAGTGCTACGTACAACTGTTTTTACTGTATGTTTTATGATATGTTTTATGTTTTTATGATGTGTTCTACTGTTGTGCTATGTTTTACTGTATGCTCGCTTTTTGTGATCCGCCCCGAGCCTGCGGGGAGGGGCGGAATATAAAATCGAATAAATAAATAAATAAATAAATGATGATAATAATAATACTTTATTTATAACCCACCCTATCTCCCCAAGAGGACTCGTGGTCTCTTTCACACTACAGAGTTATAATACATACTTTGGTACCACTTAAACCACCATGGAAACATTCTACAGTTTTCAATAGATTTTATACTTGTGAGAGATAATTGGAATTCCCAGCAAATCAGATTTGATTTCCTGAGCAGCAATCACAGTTAAAAGGGTATGAAAGTGTTATATAACTTCATAATGGGAAAGAGAGCCAACACTAGAGACCTTGCCAAGATACACTGGTCTGGGGCCAGAGTATCTAAGGGACCGCCTCTCCCAATATAGTCCCCCAAGACCACTGCGATCTGAGTCTCTGAACCTTCTTGTGGTACCGAGTTGTAAAACTCTTCACCTGACCTCAACGCGGAGAAGGGCCTTTAGTGTCATCGCTCCAGTACTGTGGAATGCTCTTCCTCCCTCAATCCACGCATTGTTTAACTTACTAGCCTTCTGGAAGGCTTGTAAGACCTTTCTGTTTGTACAGGCAATTGATCAGTAAATAACTCTAGGCCTTCTACTATGTAGCGTAGGCCATAGGAGCTATCTCAGCGTGTGTGTGTACTGTATAGTTTTAAGTGTGGATGTTAATCTGTTGTTTTATCGTGTTTTTATGGTGTTTTAAGCATATGTAAGTCGCCCCGAGCCTGACGGGAGTGGCGACTAATAAGCCTAAATAAATAAATAAATACAAGGTGCTGAAGAAATCCTGGACTCTTCACCGAAGTAGCTGGGATCCAATCTGGCTCGCAGGGACATACAAGGCGGACTGTGGATTGGCTGACAGCCTATAAATATGGAACGGGGATTATGGGGGATTTTGATATGAAACTGTTTTTAATCTGCTTTGTTGTGATTTTTTTTGATATGTTGCTGTTTTGTTCTTGTATGCAGCATTGAATTATTGCCTTTTGTTAGCCACCCTGAGTCCCCCTTCGGGGGTAGAGAAGGGCGGGATAGAAATGAAATAAATAAATAAACAAGGCTATAAGGTTTAGTTGTGACTTCACTGCCTTGGAGAGTGGTGGAATCTCTTTCTCTGGAGGTTTTTAAACATAGGCTGGACAGGCACCTGTCAGGAGGACTTTAAATGTGTATTCCTAATGCACGAGAGAAGTTTGAATTGGATGACTCTTATTGTCTGTTCCAACATTATGTCATTGAATGTAGTCAAACTTAATTACCTGTGAACTTACATACTGTCTTCAATTAATCCTTGTCCTGCTTTCCCAAATTTCTCTTTATAATATCGATTCATAATCACTATCTGCCAACTTCCTAGAGTGGCTTAGCTATTGTTTTTATAGTTAACTACTATTTGGCCAGTCTGGAGGGCTCAATCAATTGACAAAAGTTGTCAGCAACCAAGAATGGATTTTAAAATCACATAAAGCTCTCAAAAGTAACAAATATGGTCAGACCTTGTTTTTCAGTTATGACAAAATTTAAGGTATTTTTCATAGTTGTATTATTAAACAGCCTAAACAAGAATTAGGAAAACAGATGTATAATACTTGTGCCAAGCAGCACAAAAAGATTACCTTATTCAGCTCTTCTATTCGCCTTATCAAATATGGATTGCTTGAAGAATTTTCAAAATAGACATAATCTGTTGAAGAAATTGAAGATATTTAAATTTCTTTCAAAATTTAAAAACAACCACCATTACTAGAACAGCAACCTGCAAAACCCAAAGGCACACGGTTATAATCAAGCGTCCAGTGTTACTATGTCTAGGTTCAACAAAATTCCTGCCCTTATTATAGTTTAAATGTTTTAAATTCACAAATATGTTCTTTTCTGCATCTCCCTGACTAATTAAATAGAACTTGATTCAGTTCCACAAAGATTTAAAGTATATAGTGGCTTAAATTCTGCTCAGAGGGAGATCCATATACCAACTCAACCTTCAAAGTATTACTTTTGCGCTTTTAAATAAACCAAGTTTATGCTAGCAAAGGTACTTGTAAATTACAGCTACAAAGTTAAGTGACAAATAACATTTCCCACCAGATTCACCTTTTCCTGACCCACTACATCCAAAGACTCTAGAAAATTAGCAAAATTAGTAACCTACAAATAAAATCTCAAGAGGCGTATAATTAGTAGGCTGTTAACATTTTAAGACCCTCCCCTTCTATAGCACAGCATGCTCTTAAATATCATTTTCTTAATTGATATAATGCAGCACCCATTCTCCATCAACTGAGTCTACTTTTGAGTCAAGAGTATTGTTGCTATATAGATATAGTCACTTCGATGCCAGTTAAACGGGGCTCCAGCAGTGCCCATTACATCTGCTTCTGGAGAGCTCCTCATCATGTGACTGCCTGTGTTCCAATCACAGCTTCTCACCTTTTCTCAATGATACCTAAAAGTTATGGCATCTGCCCCATAATGTACCTATAACATACTCAGTGTGGGTCAGCATTTGAAAAGTACTCAGAAACTGTAGCAACCCAGTTCCCTTTCGTGCCTGGGGGGCAGGGGGCAGCCCTGGGGGTCCCACTTGCATTAGGGCCAATTGCAGCTGATGAGGATATGGAGGAAGGGGATGACGAGGCAGCGGGGCCTTCTTCCCCTGCAGAAAGCTTAGCATGGGATGATGGCTGGCCGGACGGCTATGATAGCTGGGAAAGTCAGGCCGACACTGAAAGTGCTGATTCAGATAATTCGGGTCGCAGGAACGGGTCAGGGAGATAGCGGAGGATGAGCCCATGGAAGCTGAAAGGGAGTCTGGCTCTCATGAAGATAGCGACCCAGGTGCTGGGAGGCAAGGACGGAGCTTTGATAGGAGACAGAGCATCGAGTCCAGCAGGAGGAAATGGCACCGGAGCCTAGAGCGCCAGAGGAGCGCTAGATCCCGTAGCACAGATTGGCGCCATAGCCTAGAGCGTCGGGGGTCTCACCAGGGGAATTAGGTATAGGATCCATGGGAACGGATCCTCAGTAGCTCGGCCACTTCTGATCTGAAGGGAGTGAAGCGAGTGAAGATCCACGGAGCCAGGTTGTCGGCTCGTGCCTTGCCAAGAAGTTTCTTGGGCCTTGTAATGGACTTTGCCTTGTTCCTTTGCCACGGACCAAGTCCTTGATCCGCAGTGTTTTTTAAGGAGTCTTTGCCAAGTTTTGCCTTTGGATTTACTTACGGACTCTTTACCTTTTGATTGAACTTTTGATACTTTTATGGACAATTATCCTTTTCACCTGTTTTTTATTATTCAATAAATAGTTAGCTGATTACCGTCTCTGTGTGTGTGATTAAGGGGCTGGGCCGAGACCCTGCATCGTGACAGAAACAGCTGGTTCAAAAATGGCAGGTGAATTCTTTGGAACTCACTACCTGGTGAGATTAGGCAAGCCCCCTCCTTAGCAGACTTTAAGAAAAATCTGAAGACCTGGCTTTTTCGTTGTGCCTTTGAAGAGTGACCATCCCCTCCAGTTGTGTTGCTCCATCTATACTGTTCCCCTATGACGCACTCCCCCCCCCCATTCTAAACTGAAAGCCTGGCCCCCACCTATTCCACCTTTTTGGGCCCCCCTCATTTTCTATCTCCTACTCCTATCTCACCCAAGGTTTTCCACTTGGCCTGCCCATCCTATTCGGTTTTTATTGTGCGAATTTCCTGTATCATTCCATTTGTTATTGCAATTGTATTTTTAAATTATTATCATTTCTGCTGACATTTCTGAAATATTGCAAAATTAATGTAGGACAAAGTTAGTTTTAAAAAATGGAGACACTTATGCTTCATTTTCTGTCTCCAATGCTTATTTCCTGCCTCTCATGTACAAAAGAGACAGGCAGTTACTTGTGCTGGTCAGTGAGAAAGTTTTCAGTGTTATTGTTTAAGATAGATAAACCATTATCTCAGTCTTCTTGTTCCCTTGAGAAGCACAGGTGTCCTGAAACACCAGCAAAGTGCTATGCCTGGGAACTAAGATGTTGTTCAAATGTTATAATGTAAATATGTTTTAATTAGGGGTGTGATTTTCACAGCTTTGGAGTTCTGAATTATCCGTTTTGATTTCTATTGTAACCATGTAGCCTTTTTTTGGCCTAGCATGTGGCCATCATGTAGTTGTGTTTTATTGCTGTATTATTGATTTTTATCTGCTGTATTTTTATGTTTTAGTTCAATAAAGCAAAATGCTTTTATATTGGACTTTGGTCTGCTTTCCTACCTGTTTTGTAAGTGCTCATTATGCCACTTTGCTCTGCTGTTTTGCAATGCTCTGCTATGTATAAAACTTTGTTTTCAGCTTTGTAACTACAAAACCATAACTCTAAGTTAATAATTTCTGGTGTATTTTGTTTTGTATTTTATTGTATTGTATTTTAGAAGGGCTTGGCCTCATGTTAGCCACCCCGAGTCCCCATTGGGGAGATGGTGGCGGGGTATAAGATGATGATGATGATTATTATTATTATTATTATTATTATTATTATTATTAGACCAGAAACTAGATCACACATGATCACTGACCTGCTGTGTACAAACTATTTAATCATTATACATGGTAATGATAAGTGTCACAAAAGTTCTGTTGATACATTTTGAGAAGAGGTCCATGGTTTTCACCCGACTAGCAAAGGGGTCTGTGGAACAAAAAAAGGTTAAGGACCCCTAGTTTAAAGGTTCAGCTTCATCAACACTAAAAAAACAAGATTACTTGATTATTATCCATAAACATGATGGAATCAAAGCTCTGGAACTGAACTTGGAGATCATCAAGTCTACTATCACCATGTTTTCCAATTGCAGCCTCTGTTTAAACACATGCAGTAAAGCAGGGGTGCTCACACTTTTTCAGCATGCAAGCTACTTTTAAAACACATAATAATAATGATGATGATATTCATTCAGCCTCTGCTGCTACTACTACTACTACTAATAGTAACAACAACAATAGGTTCCTAGAGTAGAAGGAGACTTCCAAGGGCCATCCAGTCCAACCTCCTTCTGCCATAAGGGAAAAGCACAATCAAAACATTCCTCACAGATGGCCATTCAGCCTCTGATAATAATAATAATAACAACAACAACAACAACGGGTTTCTAGAATAGGAGGAGACCTCCAAGGGCCATCCAGTCCAACCTCCTTCTGCACCTGGGCAGCGTCGGGAGCCTGCGGGGCGGGACTGAGCCTTCCTCCCGCCCTACCTGCGATCTACCAGGACACCCTACATGAGCTACCAGTAGATCGTGATCTATCTAATGAGCACCCCTGCAGTAAAGGGAACCTATCATCTCAAGAAAACATGTTCCATTCTCAATAACTCTCATAAATAATAACTGTTACTCTTGTTTCCCTGCAGAGTACATCAATTTGCTGCTCTAGCCTGCAATAAGGACAATTAATTTTCTACATGACAACTCTTCATGTAAATTGTCATGATCCACCCCTACTATTTTTCTTCTCTGCTCCAGGCTAAACATGTCCAGCTTTTCCAATATTTCTCACTGGATTTAGTTTTCAAGATGTATAAAATGTATGAGTATTTTTGCAAAAACTCATTCTTAAATATAGTGCATGAAACTGGCCAAACTACTAAGATCCGGTTTGAGCATCTAGCTGCATTTGTTATACCAACTATCATGCCCCTCCAGCACCTAAAAATGGCTAAAACTAAATGTCCTGTGTTTTGCTAGAATCATTACTTTTCTTATCAGCATTGGGAACATCCTAATGTCTTGTCAAAGTTTATTTTTAATCTTGGGGGCTGAGATTGTAAAATAAAACACTGTAAAGTAAACCATTTAAAATAAGCAACCCATAAAAAAGAAGAAGCTAAAGTGAAGCATCTTTTCCTTGTTAGAAACACTAATGATAACCTAAAATCCACTCTCTAAGTGTCACACCTCAGCCCGATTCCTTGGTCAAACCAGACCAAAGCCATGTTGTTTCAGAGCAAAGCCATGTTATAGATTCCAGCCAGGCCAGTCAGGCCAGCCAGGCCTGGGAGGCAAGCCTCCACTGAGGCCTCTAGTTCACGCCACGTTCAAGGACAGAGAAGCTCAGAGCCATCCCGGGCGATAAGAGGCACTGGGAAGTTGGAGCCGAGTTAACTCCCGTCCGCCCAGGTGCAGGCCCTAACGAGCGCGCATACCATTCCGATGCGGGAGGCTTGAGAAGACCCAGCTGGGAACCAGCTCATGAGAACTAAGCTCCAACGCACCTTGCGTCGAAAGGATCAAAGCCTCCGAGACCTATTTAAGCTAGGTATGAGAGATGTGAGGCATCTCTCGCCAACATTCGGATTCAAGGGACTCAATCTAAGCAAAGTCATCATGGAACCTTGCCTGGGCCATTTGGGGCCTTCTAGCTTTGGACTCTGTTTGCCACAATTTTGTGCCTAGAACTTATCCCATTGGGGCAGGAAGACTCTCTTTTATATTTTGATCCTGTTTTGCCTATGGACTATTGCTTTGCAATACTTTGATGCTTGGAAGCATCCCAGGACTATATTCTATCTTCTTTACTCTCTCCAGTTATCTATATATATAAAGGAAGAGCCGTCATGTGAAGACTACCTGAAACAGAGAAACCTTACAACGCAGAAACACAAAACTTACCAACAGAAATAGGCCTCAAGCAAGGTACGTTTGTAGCAAAGAAACTTTCCCCCCCAAAACCTAAAAGGCCCCCAAAACAATGAGTAAAAATAAAACTACATTTCCCAGCATCCTCCGGGGCTGCCAAAGACTCTCCCAGCCTCTACATTCTGACAACATGATTGGCTGCCAATAAGGGCGGATTTGCATAGCTCCTGTACTGGCCAGCCAACATGAACATTCCGACCCATAACAATTTTTATTTATTTATTTGGGGATTTTACCCCGCTCTTCTCAACCCCCGAGGGAGGGGGGACTCAGAGTGGCTTACAGTACGGCACAATTCGATGCCCACATAATAACAATATAAACCCCAAAACACTTCAACAATTAAAATACATAAAAATACAACTACATTAGCACCATACACATTCACTCTGGATTAAAACAATGTTCAGTCCATAAAAACATTGGCCATAATCACCCACTTTCATTAAAAACCAATCTAAAATGCTGCCTTGTGCTGGTGTACGAATGCCTGGTCCCACAGCCAGGATTTTACTTTTTTCCTGAAGGCCAGGAGGGATGTGGTGGATCGTACATCAATAGGAAGTGCATTCCACAGGCGGGGAGCCACCACCGAGAAGGCCCTATCCCTCGTCCCCACCAGCCTCAGCTGAGACGTAGGCGGGAGCGAGAGCAGGGCCTCCCTGGATGATCTTAGATTACATAACAAACTGTCAGATGAGTGCCAGAGCCTCCTCCAACACTTTCAAATCAGAAGACCATGATGGAGATCAACACCATTCAATGGGAGCTCTTCTTCCTTTCCCAAAAGATCTCCAGTGGCTTGGAATTCCACATTAATCAGAGGACCATCCAGCAACAATGGGGTTTGCCAAGGAGGGTGCTCCAGCCCCTCTATATGCTGGCTCCAAGGGATGGAGGTCATCACCAACTACCTTCTGCTGCCCAGCGCTGGAAGAGCTCCCTCGGATGGCCTGTCCATGAGGAAAGCCTCATCGGACATCGACCAATGGGTGCAAAAGACACAGAGCAGTACATCTTGAAAAAGAGAGGAGCAGAAAGTAAGCTAGACAGGAAGATCGTGAGAAAGGTGGCTAAAAAGGATACGGAAAGGATTTTTAACAGTCCCCCAACAGACACTGGACGCACCTGTGAAGATAGAAATCCCCTGACAGGACAAGCCCTCCCCAAGCTGATCCGTCCTGGCCATGGTACAAGTCAAACCAGAAGGACTGCAGGCAAAGAACCATATCTCTCCAATTCTAAAAGATCTTCACTGGCTGCCCACAGAGTTTAGAGTGATCTACAAACTTATGGCGCTAACCTTTAAAGCACGGCATAAAATTGGGCCAGCTTATTTGGGCGATCGGCTGACAGACCAACGCCGCGAAAGGCCAGCGCGCGCCATAAATGGTGA
This sequence comes from Anolis apletophallus, assembly GCA_030556195.1. Lineage (NCBI taxonomy): Eukaryota > Metazoa > Chordata > Lepidosauria > Squamata > Anolidae > Anolis > Anolis apletophallus. The sequence goes on from JARBWK010000003.1 coordinate 203,438,918, forward strand.
TCGTATAGCCATCCCCGGGGTGAGAGAGGCCCGGCTGGCGGAGACCCGTCGGAGAGCCTTCTCCGTGGCGGCTCCCATGATCTGGAACACCTTTCCGCCTGCTCTCAGGGCCACATCGGCCCCAATCAGATTCCTGTCTGACCTGAAAACCTGGCTCTTTTGCCAGGCATTTGGGGTTTGATCGGACGTTTGGAGACTGAGCCTTTCTGGCGCTTTGTACCTATGTTTTTAAATTGATGCATTCAGGGTTTTTAAATGATGTAAGTCGCCCGGAGCACCAGGGGTGGAGGGCGACTCACAAATAATAAAGTTATTATTATTATTATTATTAAAGAGCTGAGGCACAAACATAAAACACCCAATTCACTTCAACACCATAACGAACAACAATTCCAACCCTTACATACTCAGACTTTCTCACATCTCCTAAATAGGGCACAGCAACACGTGCCGGGTACAGCTAGTTCTAAATAAAGCATTTAACCATAGTCGGTGTCAAGTGGGTTTACTGAGGGATCCGTCAGGTCTACAGTGCAACACTAAGGACCCTTCTATACTGACATAGAATCCAGGTTATCAATGCAGATGATCCACATTATCTGCCTTGAACTAGATTATATGAGTCTACACTGCCATATAATCCAGTTCAAAACAGATAATGCAGATTTTATATGGCAGTGTAGAAGGGGGCCTAAGTTATATTTAATCCATAACCTCAGAAAATACCTGCAAGGTATTTTTCTGTGACTAAAGTAAAACTTCTTTGGCAAATAAATACAGTATTTAACAGATACATTCATATCGGCCTGAACAGAGGAGTGTTCCCGCCAGCAACAGAGTTAAGCGCTGAAACAACTTCCTTGTTCATCATTACTCATACAAAATATACGGAAGGTTCTGCAATGCCATGGGAAATCGTTTCTCAATGCAACAAGAAAGATTTTAAGAAATGCTTATGACCCCATATGAGGACTATGACCCTGACAGGAGGGTTTGTGACCTACAGTAATTAAAAACATCTATATTGTGCAAGCCTTCAACTGAACATTCACAAGAGTACAGTATTTCCATATAGAATACACAGGAGACATATGGAGACTCATAGGCCAACCCTATGACTGTTTATTCATTCATAAGGCTCACTATATTGAATGAAGTGTAATCAAACATCAGCACAGCAGGGTTGCGTTAGGAATTCAGAACCCGACACTCCCATCTTACAACTAAGGATGCAATTCTTTGCCAATTTCATTCTTGTAGCAAGTAACAAGTAGTTTTAACAATTTTCTTCCCACTGGGAAAAGGTCCTTCAAAAACACAGTTTTGAAAGACTTACTCTGTTCACAGTTCGAAACTTACTATGACCGAAAGCTGTGCAAGTGTTTTGGAAACAGAAAACAGTGTTAACTCTGTAGAAGTATTATTACAAACATGCTGTGCTTCAGCTACAGACAATGCAGAGTTTTGGGCAATAAAGGCACATTTACATTTTGTGTACAAAATGCCCAAACTATAAAGATTATCATCAGATTTCTTCAGAATTTCCCCAAACATACAGGAAACAATGATAACATATTTTTGAATCTTCTTTCCACCCCTCTTCTTCATTTCACTTAAAAGAGGCCCCCACTGTCGAATTAAGAGTACACAAGCCTGCCACCCTGCATGTATTATTAAAACAATCCTGTGGGGGGGGGGAGACATTTCCACATCCAGAAACAATAGACTATTGACTGACACCCATAGGGACTGCTAGACGCCACGTAAATTTAGTTTCTGGTTGCTTGAGAATTACTATTAAAATAGCCCTAACTAGTACGATAGCCCTTACTATGCCATACCACAAACTGTAATTAAAATAAACTAATACTGAAAGACAGCAGAATAAAAGCAAATTAAGACAAATAAAGAAAACTTGATGTGAAATTTCAACTAAAAAGTAATTTCAATCAAAAATTTTATTTGAGATATTATTTTTGGGAGAAGGGTTGTCAGTTGACTGAATTCTGGTTAACTGAGAGACTACTGTTCCTATATGGTCTACTGTACCTACATTATCCTTTTCAAGTTGTAATTATATTCTGAACTAACTATACTTTTAATATATCAGACATGATAATCATGTGCCCAAGTTATATAACAGACCCTTCATATTCTGGTATAAAATATATTTATTATTATTTATTTATTTATTTATTAATCAGACTTCTAGGCTGCCACTCCCGGGTGGCTTGCGGCGGCTCACAACAAGTCAGATACAACGCAATTAAAAACACATTATATACTCTAAAACATACTAAAAACATCCTAAAAACATAGATTAAAAACACTACATGGTGTGCGGAGAGCAAACACACAGCATAATACTACAAAACAAACAGGATACTAAAAATGAGCATCAGCTCACAGCACACAGAGCGTAAAGTGCCATGTAATAAAATTAGGGCTGATGAAAAACAAAGGTGACAAAGAACTATACTGGGTGAAATGCAAAAGGAACCAGTGGCTTTTATGTAAGTGGCACGCTGAATCCATTCTGAGCTTCAGTTCAAACCTTTTTTTAAAAAGGCTATCCATGGTGCTGGACCTTTTCAAGCATTCTATTACCATGAAAGCAACTAAACACCATAAGTGAAATACTCAAATTCACCTTACAAAGTTATTGATAAATGTAAAAAAAAAATAAACCCTGGCAAATCTGGAAGTTGGGACTTTGTACTGAAACAACCATGATGTTACTAAGCCATGCACCAAGCAGTTCATGAAGACACCCACTCTGTGCTTGTAACATATATGAAGTGCCTTTTAATTACAAGGAGCAGGTGTTTTACCTGGGAAGGGAGGCAAGGAGAAGAACCGGCTTGTCCTACATAATCGTTACATCTTAGCAGGTGAGTTTAACCTAGGGCATCTAACAAAAGCAGGTCATGAGGAAACTTTCCCACACACTTAACAAAAACGGATCTCATGAAATGAACTGGCTTACTTTCAGAGAACATTTATTTATTTATTTATTTATTTATTTATTTACTTTGCTTCTAGGCCACCTCTCTCAGCCCGAAGGCGACTCGAGGCGGTGTACAAATGGCAAGAACTTCCCAAGACAAACATATCAACAATTATCAACACAATTCCATCATATACAAATTAGCACAATATCAGCGTCTCATTATTAAATCGGTTTCCAATTGCATCGTCGTCGTTCCGTAGGTCTCGATTTGGTAATCATACTACATCTGCAAATGCCCGGTCAAATAGCCTAATGTCAAGAGGGAAGGGGCTGATCTGATGTCATAAGGAAGGTCGTTCCAAAGCCGAGGAACCACCACTGAAAAGGCCCTGTCTCTCGTCCCCACCAATCGCGCCTGCGAAGCAGGCGGAACCGAGAGCAGGGCCTCTCTGGATGATCTTAAGCATCTTGAAGGTAATAATGGAGAAATAATGGAGAAAATTAAGACCAACACTCAAACCACTGCACCATGCATGCTACACAGTTCTGGGATGCTACGATCTCACTCAAGAAATCCAAAGGATAACAATTGAGAACCATTATTCTAAACAGTAAAGAACATTAAGCACAACACAGCAAAAAACATACACATAGGATGGCAACGTTTGATTCTCTCTGGAGAAAAGCTTGCTCAAACAACCACATTCATTTTAGGCGGCAAATACTCATTCGTGGTCCCTCCTACTATTGTGATTCTATAATGATTACATACACCTATCTTCAAACATAGTGCTGATTTTCCTTATTTACTTCTTGTGCTCCACATAGTGTGTGGAAGGCTACAAAACATAAAAATGGCATATTTAGAGAGCTTCTACACTGCACTTTTATCAAGGGTCTTTGTATTTTCATTCATTGATGGAGGTCTGTGTGAAATATAGCTGTTCTTGTCCTTGAACTACACAGCCCACTCTTGCTTTCCCTTTGTTTCTGCTTGTTTTCTTCCTTATCAGAAGATAGAAAGTCCAAGCCAGGTGTGCATTTCAGAGATCATATAACACCAGACCTGCAAGAAGGACACAGGTTTCCAATTCTAACAGAGATCGTGAGAGTTGAAGTCTAGAGCTCAATTCAAGGTGATGATGTTAACCTATGATGCCCTAAACTTGGGGCCATCAGCTCAAAAGTGCTTTCTCTCACATTGGCCTACCAGAAATTTAACATCTTTGGGGGATGACCTGCTGCATATCCCAACTTCATATGAAGGTAGGTTGGTGGGAACACATAACACCGCTTCCTCGACTGTGGAGCACCCTACGCAAAGACGTTAAAGTAGCAGCTGTGAAGCTTTTAAGGTTCCAATGCACAGCCAAAACAGGGCACTTCAGTGTTTCAAATTAGTATGTTTAACTGTTTCAAAACTGTATTCTAGGATTGTTCTAACACTAAACAGTATTTAATGTGCTTTTAAATGGTTCTATCTTTACATAAGAACATAAGAACATAAGAAGAGCCATTCTGAATCGGACCTCAGCCCATCTAGTCCACCATTCTGTGTCACACAGTGGCCCACCAGTTGTACACGGGGATCTCGAGCAGAAGGGAGGGCAAAACCCTGACCTGCTCCCGACCCCCCACAACCAGTACCCAGGGAAATCCTGCCTACCTCAACCAACTCCGAGGTGGCACTTGGATGTCCTTTTCAGTAACTACCAATACACTTGGTATCCATGAATCCGTCTAATCCTGCCTTGAAGCTGTCCAGGCTGACCGCTGTCACAACCTCCTCTGGAAGTGAGTTCCATAACCCAATGACCCTCTGGGTGAAGAAATATTTCCCTTTATTAGTCCTAACTTTCCTACCTTGGAGCTTCAGGGAGTGCCCTCTAGTCCTAGTGTTGTGTGACAAAGAAAATAATTTTTCTTTATTCACCTTTTCTATCGATCAAGTCACCTCTTAGACGCCGTCTTTCAAGGCTGAAAAGACCAAGGCGTTGCAACCTGGTTTCATAAGGGAGCCGCTCCATCCCTTGGATCATTCTTGTTGCCCTTTTCTGTACCTTTTCCAGTTCCGTTATATCCTTCTTAAGGTGCGGAGACCAGAATTGTACACAGTACTCCAGATGTGGCCTTACCATCGATTTGTAGAGAGGCAATACAACATTTGCCGACCTATTTTCGATTCCCTTCCTGATCATGCCAAGCATAGAATTTGCTTTTTTCGCTGCTGCTGCGCACTGGGTTGACATCTTCATTGAGCTGTCCACCAAGACCCCGAGATCCCTTTCCTGGTTTGTCTCGGAAAGCTTTGACCCCATCAATTGGTAGGTGTAGTTGGGGTTCTTTGCCCCGATGTGCATGACTTTACACTTGTTTAGGTTAAAATGCATTTGCCACTTTGTTGCCCATTCACTCAATTTCGAGAGATCTTTCTGGAGCTCTTTACAGTCAGTTTCATTTTTAACTACCCTGAACAATTTAGTGTCGTCTGCAAACTTTGCTACCTCAGAATTCACTCTTTGAATTATTTTAATTTATTTTTATTTGTTAATTGCCTCAGGAGCCACTGTTGGCTGGGAGGTGATACAGAAATACCCCAAATAAAGAAATAATAAGCTGAATAACTCTTAATATTGTGCAGTAGACACTCTCTATCTAAAATAGGGATGGTGGCACAGCAGATTAAACTGTTGTTCTGCTGAACTTGCTGACTGTAAGGTTGCTAGTTCAAATCCAGGGAGCGGGGTGAGCTCCTGCCGTTAGCCCCAGCTTCTGCCAACCTAGCAGTTTGAAAACATGCAAATGTGAGTAGATCAATAGGTACCACCTTGGCAGGAAGGTAATGATGCTCCATGTAATCATGCTGGCCACATGACCTTGACCGTGTCTACACACAACACTGGCTCTTAGGCTTAGAAATGTAAATGCGCACCACCCCCCGGAGTCAGACATGATTAGACTCCATGTCAGGGGTAACCTTTACCTTTGAGGGATGAGGCAAACAAGACAGGTGACAATTTTCCTTCCTGTAACCACCTGGCAGACTGCAGCAACACAATTCAGCGCACCTGATGTGACATGTCATGCTCCACAACCATTTTGGCTGATTCTTTGCAAAGATCTGTTTTGGGGATGTTAAGGAAGCAAGGTGATATCTGGATGCAATGATACGTTCAGCTCCACTTTTTTAAAAAAATGGATGGATCTAGTGGGTTTGGGGTGCTTCAGGGAGAGGCAGGATCGTCCCATAAGCTACACCTAGGCATTTCTGGAATGTGCGCAACCCACAGCCTTTGTCCACCCCAGTCTAAAAGCAGCTTTATTTAATATGCCTCCCATTAAAATGATGATATTCAACTTTGGCACTTCACAATTCTTGCACTCTCACAGTAAGAGTTCCTAGAAGTTTTAAGTCCGGAATATCTAGAGCAGTGTTTTTCAACCTTTTTTGAGCTGCAGCACATTTTTTACATTTACCAAATCCTGGGGCACACCACCAACCAAATTGACACAAAATGACACTCTAACACAGTAATACATATAGTTAATATGTGTTTAATGTATTTATACACTCAGTGTGAAACCTGGCCTGTTTCGATGAACACAATATAGATATCCTGGCAGGAATGGCAGAAAGACACACACGAAGGTCTTGCTCAACAGCTGGGAGTTATAGTGGCATCGAATTGTTGCCGTCTGTTAGGCCGCACTGAGTCCCCCCTCGGGGGTTGAGAAGTAGCGGGGTATAAACACTGGAAATAATAAATAAATAATAATATAGTTCACCCGCAATCAAAGAGCATTCTGAACTCCACCACTGATGCAATGGAATCAAACTTCCCACACAGAACTACCATAACGAAGAGAAAATACTATAAAGAGTTTGGTGGGCATTGACTTTGAGTTTTGGAGTTGTAGTTCACCTATATCCAGAGAGCATAGTGGGGGGGGGAGAAGACGTGGGGCGAGTCTGCGCAGTAGCGCATGCACGGGTCACGTCTTCCCCCCTCCCCCCTCCTGCAGAAGCGGCAGCGTGAGCAAAGCGAGCAGAGCGAGGCTGGGAAGAAGGGAGCCCGAGTGGAGAAGAAAAGGTGTTCGGCAGGAGGGGGAAGAAAGGGTATTTCCCATGTCACACCTGATGATCGCTCACGGTACACTAGTGTGCCACGGCACACTGGTTGGGAAACACTGATCTAGAGGACCATATATTGAGAGCTCCTACAAAATCTATCATCCGTTAAGAAAAGGAAACAGAGATTTAAACACTGGCTCATGTTTAAATGAATGAGAGTGAAGAGGCCACCCATCACAATGGTCCTGCTAATAAGCATATTTCACCGTCAGTATCTACAGCTAGGAGGCAAGGGCAGGGGAGTTATGTCATGTGGTCCTCCAGATGTTTTAGACTATAATTCCCATCAGCTCTAGTCAATGTTGAGAAATACTGATGGCTGTAGTGCAACTACATACAAAAGGCTGTATAATTCAGATCCATGTACTTGTCACGATGCAGGGTCTTGGCCCAGCCCCTTAATCACACACACAGAGACGGTAATCAGCTAACTATTTATTGAATAATAAGAAGCAGGTGAAAAGGTAAATTGTCCAAAAAAGTACCAAAAAGTTCAATCCAAAAGGTAAAGAGTCCGTGAGTAAAATCCAAAGGCAAACGTGGCAAAGGCTCCGCAAAAACTATGCGGATCAAGGACTTGGTCCGTGGCAAAGAACAAAGCAAAGTTCATGAACAATTCCAAGAAACTTCTTGGCAAGGCTCGAGCCGGCAACTTGGCTCCATGGAACTCCGCTCGCTTCACTCCACTTAGAATAGAAGTGGCCGAGCTACTGAGGATCCGTTCCCACGGATCCTATACTTAATCCCCTTGGCGAGGCCCCCCGACGCTCTAGGCTTCTGCGCCAATCTGTGCTACGGGATCTAGCGCCTCTCTGGCGCTCTAGGCTATGGTGCCAATCCCTCCTGCTGGACTCAATGCTCCGTCTCCTATCAAAGCTCCGTCCTTGCCTCCCAGCACCTGGGTCGCTATCTTCATGAGAGCCGAACTCCCTTTCAGCTTCCATGGGCTCATCTTCCACTGTTTCCCTGATCCTTTCCTGCGACCCGTAACCACCTGGTTTCTCATAATGATCAGAATCATCACTCTCAGGGTCAGCCTGAACTTCCCAGCTAGCATAGCCGTCAGGCCATTCATCATCCCAGTATGTAAGATAAGAAAAAGGCAGGGTGTCCTCCAAACAGCCCCAAAATAAAGTTCAAACACAAAAGCGGGTTGCTAATGCACAAAAAAGTATCCAGTATTCACTTCAATCCATTTATTTTTCATTCATTTAGAAGTCATTCAATAGTAGAAATAATCAATCTTCCCAAATGGGGGTGTGGAATTCTATAAAGAGGTATTCAAAACAATTTCTCGTAAAGCAATCTGTTCCGGAATAAAATATTCAATCAGCATTCAAAATTACTCAAAAATATATGTATATTTGTAATCCGGAGCGTCAAGCTTCCAAGGTCGACGGACTATGTATTTAAAGGCCTTGCCGTTTCGCCAGGGGTGCCTGGCTTCATCGGGACCCCAAAATTAGCATTTGTTTATAATTCCACTGGTCCGATAATCAATCTTTTAAATCAACGTAAACATATTTCTGTGTGGACGCAGCCACTGCTTCCCAAAGTAGTCAACGGCCTTTAAATACATAGTCCGTCGACCTTGGAAGCTTGACGCTCCGGATTACAAATATACATATATTTTTGAGTAATTTTGAATGCTGATTGAATATTTTATTCGGAACAGATTGCTTTACGAGAAATTGTTTTGAATACCTCTTTATAGAATTCCACACCCCCATTTGGGAAGATTGATTATTTCTACTATTGAATGACTTCTAAATGAATGAAAAATAAATGGATTGAAGTGAATACTGGATACTTTTTTGTGCATTAGCAACCTGCTTTTGTGTTTGAACTTTATTTTGGGGCATTCATCATCCCAGGCCAAGCTCTCTGTGGGAGAGGAAGGCCCAGCTAACTCATCAGCCCCTTCCTCCATGTCCTCATCAACTGCAGCTGGCCCTAATGCAAGTGGGACCCCCGGTGCTGCCCCCTGCCCCCCAGGCACGAAAGGGAACTGGGTTGCTACAGTACTATAGGGATAAAGTATAGTGACTCCTGAGCTGTTCATTAAGAAAAGACAGGGCATCTAGCAAAATAACTGAACCTAGCGTGAACCCACAATGAGCCGTCAAGCTCATTCTTTAGTCTTAAAATCATGGGATTTCGTGCTTCTATAGTTTGCTTGTGGAAAGTCAAATACTTAAGCCAAGTTGTCATGAAGTGTTAAACCTGCCTTGAGGTCTACCACTTGTGACCGGAGGTAGAAGTTCCCATGACTGAACTCTTAGAAAGCTGAAGGTGGCACCAAAAGTATCCATGGTTTCCCCACTGAGGGGAAGTGGGGTCCACCAGCTAAACTAAAAATTATGTTCCAGTAAATCTAAATGTTTACAGGTTGAGAAGGATGAGTAGGGGTTCTCATTATACTGAGACTATTACAACTCATTTATTTGGACCCTCCATCTTCCCGAAGTCTTCCATTAACTTCATCAGGAAGGATACTATAAGACACTATCCCATCCCTGCTTCATTTCCTCTTTCTCTGCCTTGCTTTCGGTCTCTCCTGATATCTACCGCTGCAGTTCTTTTATGCCTCCCCCTCTAGAACATCCTATGACATCTATTAGGCCACCGTCCTCCACTGTAGCCAGTTTCTGTATGCTAGTACGAGTTTGCTCCCCATATTCATGGGCCCTATATCCATGGCTTCAAACAACCATGGCTCACAATTTTTAAAAATCAAAAAAGTAAAGTGTGATTTAGTAATTTTATGTAAGGCACACCATTTTACTATACCACAGCATATAAAGGGACTTGAGCATCCATGGATGTTGGTATCCATGAGGACTCCTGGTATCAAATAATAATAATAATCTTTATTTATACCCTGCCCCATCTCCCCAATGGGGACTCGGGGCAACTCACACGAGGCCAAGCCCAAACAACAAATTACAATAAAATAAAATCAAAATACCAGCAATGAACACAATAAAAAGATACATACATATAAATAAAAACAATATACAAACCCCAGGGGATACCAAAGACTCAGAGATGGGGATATAGTTGATTGCATGAGGCTCTTCCCTAGGAAGTCTTGACTCCCATGACTCCGGTTTCCTCTAAGGGGCCCTTCAATACAGGTCCTATATCCCAGGATCTGATCCCAGGTTTTCTGCTTTGAACTGGATTATATGAGTCCATACTGCTAAATAATCTGAGATAAACAGAAAACCTGGGATCAGACCCTGGGATATAAGGCATATCTGGAAATGCCCTAAGTTACCCAAGCCTCCAGAACCTAAATGTTCAATCATATTTATTTATTTCGTTTGTATACCGTCCTTTCCAGTTGGTTCAGGACGGTTTACAGCATATCGAACTATATCAGAAACATAACGAGTTACAACATAGATACAACATAGATATGAGCCGTAAACTGAAAAACAAAGTGGAACACTTGATTGCATCACCTCTTGGTTACATGAACCATTTTAATTCATGTAAACAACAGAACGTATGACTCAACTAACATGTTACCCTATATTCTTACCAGGTTAAGTGGCTAGTTCAAGCTAAAGTGCATCTACGTATTTGGACACTCAAGTGTGTTAATCTTTCAAAGATGTATTTCTTATATGTCCTTTTTAATATACAGTACAATTAACATATAAGAAACATAAGTTCTTCCAATTATATACAGGGTGTTTCAAAAAGATGGACCTGGTTTGAAATATACTTTGCGGAGCTGGAAGTTCAACCCCTCTAAAATCCATTCAACAATGGCCCAGTCTTACCATTAGGCTACCATGTCAGATAATGTCAGAAGCAAGCAACAGTCAATGCCTTCTAGTTATTCCCATCTGTTGAAGGTTTGAAGGATAGGCTTGTGTGTGCCACAAATCCAGCATGCCCACCAAAAAACCAACTACGTAATATTGTCTTCAAGTGGAGTGAACACACTCCTACCAATAGTGATGACTGAATATTCAGTTGCCTGTCCAAGTCACTTTTATACAGGAATCGGATTATTTATTTGCTGTATTTCTAACCCGTCCTTCTCAACTCCCGGGAGGGAGGACGACTCAGGGCGGCTTACAAGGCACAATTACATGCCAGCAACAATACACAATATAAAACACTAATACAACAAGATTAAAATATCAACATTAAAACATTAGCTATCCAGTTCATTAAAAATTCTATCTATACAATGCACATTCAAATAATTAATCAATGGCGGAAGCAGTGTTTCATGTCCGTCGTTAAAACAGTCCGTTGCAAATAAAGTGCTGCAGTTACTGTGCGAAGGCCTGGTCCCACAACCATGATTTTACTTTCTTTCTGAAAGCTAGGAGGGATGGGGTTGATCATATTTCGCTTGGTAGCACATTCCGCAGGCAGGGGGCCACAGCCGAGAAAGCCCTGTCTCTCGTCCCCACCAGCCGCAGTTGAGTTGATGGCGGAAGCGAGAGCAGGGCCTCCCCGGATGATCTTAAGTTACGAGGTGGGATGTAGCGGCAGATGCATTAGGACAAGTAAGCTGGGCCAGAACCATAGAGAGCTTTAAAGGTGAAAACCATCACTTTGAATTGAGCCCGAAAATGGACAGGCAGCCAGTGGAGCTGACACAACAGGGGAGTGGTATGCTCCCTGTATGTCGCTCCAGTTAGTAACCTGGCTGCCGCCCGTTGGACTAGTTGGAGTTTCTGAACCATTTTCAAAGGCAGCCCCACATAGTGCGTTGCAGTAATCTAATCGGGATGTGACTAGAGTGTGGACTACCGTCGCCAGATCAGACTTCCCAAGGTACGGGCGCAGCTGGCGCGCAAGTTTTAACTGTGCAAAAGCTCCCCTGGCCACCGCCGAGACCTGGGGTTCCAGGCTCAGCGATGAATCCAGGATGACTCCCAGGCTGCAAATCTGCACCTTCAGGGGGAGTGTGACCCCATCCAAAACAAGCTGTAACCCTATGCCCTATTCGGCCTTTCAACTGACTAGAAGAACCTCTGTCTTGTCAGGATTAAGTTTCAATTTGCTAGCCCTCATCCAGTCCGACACAGCAGCCAAGCACCAGTTCAAGGTCTGAACAGCCTCCTTAGTGACAGGTGGGAAGGAGTGACAGATCTGGATGTCATCTGCGTACAGATAACACCTTACTCCAAAACTCTGGATAATTTCTCCCAGCGGTTTCATGTAGATGCTGAATAACATCAGGGACAGTACCGAACCCTGAGGGACTCCACAAGACAACGGTTGCGGAGCCGAACAGGTGTCACCCAGTAGCACCTTCTGAGACTGACCCTCCAGGAAGGATTGGAGCCACTGCAGAGCAGTACCCCCAAGCCCCATTTCTGCAAGGCGTCCCAGAAGGGATACCGTGGTCAACGGTATCGAAAGCTGCTGAGAATCCAGCAGCACCAACAGGGACACACTCCCCCTGTCTAGCTCCCGGCGAAGATCATCTACAAAGGCGACCAAGGCTGTCTCAGTGCCATGTCCCGGCCTAAAGCCAGACTGTGGCGGATCAAGATAACCAAGTGTCTACCAGAAACCCCTGGAGTTGCGTGGCCACCACATGTTCCATGACTTTGCCCAAATTGGGGAGATTGGAAACTGGCCGATAGTTCACTAATTGAGTGGGGTCCAGTGATGGTTTTTTCAACAAAGGTTTTATAACAGCTTGTTTTAAGCTGGCTGGAATTTTTCCATCCTGTAAGGAGACATTAACCACCACCTTCACCCACTCTGCCAAACCCCCTCTGGCTTCTTTATCAGCCAGGATGGGCAGGGGTCTAGGATGCATGTGGTAGGCCTCGCCTCTCCAAGGATCTTGTCCACATCCTCGAGCTGAACCAATTGAAACGAATCCACCAAAACTGGACAAGCAGATGCCCATGTCACATCTTCAGAGACTGCTGTTAAAGTGGTATCAAAAGTATTAGTTCCAGAGCCCCTCTGGGATTTCCCATCTTACAGTAAGCATGCAAACTTTGGTTCCAGCAATTAAATTTTCTGAGCTGTGATTCAAAGTTATGAATTAGAACTTCAAGAAAATTCAAACTCACCTACAGAAACATTGTGGGTAAAAATCCCAGAACAAAAAACTAATCTAGCATTAGGGATCTGCTATCGCCCTCCCAACCAAACTCCAGAGGCAGACTGCTATCTGGAAAATGAAATTAAACAGGCCTCAAAAAAGAATAAATTAGTCATAATGGGGGACTTCAACTACCCCGAATAGATTGGCTAAATTCTTGTTCTACGATGAAAGAGAGACAAGGTTCCTCGACATGCTAGCTGATTATTCCCTTGAGCAGATGGTCATGGAACCAACCAGGGAAAGGGGATCCTGGACTTGGTGCTAACTAATGAACAAGATCTCGTTCAAGATGTCCTTGTAACTGAGCCCATAGGTACCAGTGACCACAACACAATAACCTTCAACGTAAGTTTGATAGCAAACTGTCAGTGAAAACTAACACAGAGACCTTAAATTTTCAAAAGGGAATTTCACCAAAATGAGAAAAATAGTAAAGAACAAACTAAAAGGAACAGTAAAAAAATCAAATCCCTCCAAAATGCTTGGAAACTGTTTAAAAATACTTTAAAACAAGCCGAACTAAAATGCATTCCTAAAATAAGAAAGAGGCCGGGAAAGTCCAAGAGGACATCGGCATGGCTTACAAATGAAGTAAAAGATGTGATTGGAAAGAAGAAAAACTCATTTAAGAAATGGAAGGCTCTTCCTACTGAGGAGAACAGAAAGGAACACAAGCTCTGGCAAACTAAATGCAAAGCAACCGTCAGGAAAGCCAAGAGAGATTTTGAGGCACATATAGCTAAGAATATTTTTAAAAAAGCAAAAACTTCTTTAAGTACATCAGAAGTAGAAACCCAACTAGAAAAGCAGTTGGGCCACTTGACGAAAATGGTAAGAAAGGGACAATAAGTGAAGACAAGGAGATTGCCGAGCGGCTAAACGACTTCTTTGCCTCCGTTTTCACACAGGAGGACAGACAACATATGCCTGCAGCTGAGTCAGTTTTTTCAGGGAGGGAATTAAATGAATTAAACCAGATAGAGATAAACAAGGAAGATGTTCTCACATGCCTTACTAAACTAAATGTCAACAAATCACCAGGGCCAGATGGCATCCACCCCAGAGTTCTTAAGGAACTCAAGTGTGAAATTGCTGAAATTCTAGCCGAAATATATAACCTTTCTCTAAGATCAGGCACTGTACCCGAGGACTGGAGGGAGGCAAATGTAACTCCGATCTTCAAGAAAGGATCCAGGGGTGATCCAGGAAATTATAGGCCAGTTAGTCTAACCTCAGTTCCAGGCAAAGTGATGGAAACCATTATTAAAGAAAAAAATTACTAGGCACATAGAAGAACAGGCATTGCTGAAAGAAAATCAACATGGTTTCTGCAAAGGCAAATCATGTCTTACTAACTTGTTAGAATTCTTTGAGGGTGTAAATAAACACATAGATAAAGGGGGACCCAGTCGATATTGTTTACCTTGACTTTCAAAAGGCTTTTGACAAAGTCCCTCACCAAAGGCTCCTAAATAAGCTCTTCAGCCATGGAATCAGAGGACAGGTCTTGTCCTGGATTGGAACCTGGCTAAACTGTAGGAAACAAAGGGTGGTAATAAACGGACATTTCTCTGGGTGGAAAGAGGTGAGAAGTGGCGTACCCCAAGGTTCAGTTTTGGGTCCGTTACTCTTTAATTTATTCATTAATGACCTGGATGTAGGAGTAAATTCTGAGGTAGCAAAGTTTGCAGACGACACTAAATTGTTCAGGGTAGTTAAAAATGAAACTGATTGTAAAGAGCTCCAGAAAGATCTCTCGAAATTGAGTGAATGGGCAACAAAGTGGCAAATGCATTTTAACCTAAACAAGTGTAAAGTCATGCACATCGGGGCAAAGAACCCCAACTACACCTACCAATTGATGGGGTCAAAGCTTTCCGAGACAAACCAGGAAAGGGATCTTGGGGTCTTGGTGGACAGCTCAATGAAGATGTCAACCCAGTGCGCAGCAGCAGTAAAAAACGCAAATTCTATGCTTGGCATGATCAGGAAGGGAATCGAAAATAGGTCGTCAAATGTTGTATTGCCTCTCTACAAATCTATGGTGAGGCCCCATCTGGAGTACTGTGTACAATTCTGGTCACCGCACCTCAAGAAGGATATAACGGAACTGGAAAAGGTACAGAAAAGGGCAACAAGAATGATCCAAGGGATGGAGCAGCTCCCTTACGAAATCAGGTTGCAACGCCTTGGTCTTTTCAGCCTTGAAAGACGGCGTTTAAGAGGTGACTTGATCGAAGTGTATAAAATCATGCATGGGATAGAAAAGGTGAACAGAGAAAAAATATTTTCTCTATCACACAACACTAGGACTAGGGGGCACTCCCTAAAGCTCCAAGGTAGGAAAGTTAGGACTAATAAAGGGAAATATTTTTTCACCCAGAGGGTCATTGGGTTATGGAACTCACTTCCAGAGGAGGTTGTGACAGCGGTCAGCCTGGACAGCTTCAAGGCAGGATTAGACAGATTCATGGATACCAAGGGAATCAGTAGCTACTGAAATGGACATCCAAGTGCCACCTCTGTGCTGATGGAGGCAGGCAGGATTTCCCGGGTACTGGTTGTGTGGGTCGGGAGCAGGTGAGGGTTTTGCCCTCCTTTCTGCTAGAGATCCCCGTGTACAACTAGTGGGCCACTGTGTGACACAGAATGCTGGACTAGATGGGCTGAGGCCCGATTCAGCATGGCTCTTCTTATGTTCTTATGTTCTTATGTAAAGTCCCATTGCCTTTGAACACAAGGCTTCCATTTAGCCGCTAAATCTCTCCTCAAAGAACATCTAACCTATTAAAAAGCCAACACACACCCTGTGGTGGTTCATTCCACAGGTTATCTATGCACAAAATAACCGTTCTTTCCTGTCAATTTCAGACCCAAGCCAATCATAAGCCAAAGCACACAAAGGTTCGGAAACTTTCTCTATGTAACCTTGGTGCGTCAGCTCTCAATTCTGGCTAGATCTAGAACTATTCGGCAACATATGAAAATTCTACTGGAAATTGAGTCCTCTGTTTATTCAGTAGGACTGAAATATCAGACCTACTATATCCGCATGCATGGGCCGCAAAGCTAGGATAGGCTCTGAAACTGAGTAAAACAGACAGCAAGCAATAACTTTGACCAAAGAATTGACCATGTCCAGCCTTGCATTCAATCCAACCCATTCAAAGCACTTGCTGAGTTGGATAAAGTCTTCCTCAGCTATGGAACACCCTTCCTAGGGATATCAGATCGGCCCCCTCCCTCCTAACATTTTGAAAGGGAGTCAAGACTTGGCTGTTCGAGCAGGCATTTGCAGATGAAGTGTAATTATTTAATTGAGACCAACTGAATGTTATGACGATGCAACGGATACCGATTTTAAGAATGAGATGCTTCGATTGTATTTTAAAATTTAACTGTTAATTGTATTGTTTTTATATGGTTGTTTTTCTTAAATTTTATAATATGTTTTATCTATGGGCATTCGTTCCAATGTGTTCACTGCCTCGAGTTGCCTTCGGGCTGAGAGGGGCGATATAAAAATATAGTAAATACAAAAATAAATAAATGGTCCTTGTGGTCTCTCTATGTCATGCCCCAGCCTGACTCCATAGTCAAACCAGATAGAAGCCATGTTAAATCCAAGACCCCAGCCAGGTTTGAGAAAAGGCCTTTGCAGAGGCCTCTGGGTCAACCAGCAGTCAAGGCCAGACGCAGCCTGCTTTCTTCCCAGACTGATAAGAAGCGCTGGGAAAGCGAAGCCTCGCTTTCTCCCCCTTCTCCAGGTGCAGCTACTAATGAGCTGACATATTTGCCTTCCTCGGAAAGCTTGGAAAGGTCCAACCTACAAACTGTCCCTGGGAAAGTATTACGCCGAAGTCAGCGCATTCGAGACCAAAACATTGGGGGGCCTATTTAAGTTGATCCCCGTTGGTGCACGGCATCTCGCGCCAACTTTTAGCTTCCATTGCCAAGTTCCACGGAACCTAAGCTCCAAGGACCAGGCCGCCGCGCCTCCACGGTACTCAAGTATCCAGCCAAGCCCTCGTTTGCCAAGGACTTATTCCGGATTTAAGCCCATTGGGGTTTCAAGCTTATTTCTGCATTTATTGGATCTTTGAATTCTTTTAGAACTATTGCCTTGCAATACTCGGATGCTGGGAGCATCTGTGGATTATATTTTTCATCTCTTTCCTCCTTTCTACTTATTCTAAATAAAGCATTTAATCACGGCTGCTTCGTGGTTTACTGAGGGATCCTCCAGGTCTCGGTTGCAACACTCTATGATGATTCTATAATGATCATCATCGCCTTCCACTATTCTATGCCTAGTTCCTTGAACACCAAGCCTACAGAATTTAGCATACTGTCCATAGGATTGCACTGCCCAGGCTGCCATCCTAAACCTGGGCTGTGTTATGATCCCATGAGTTCTCTTTCAGGGATGCCAGCAAAGTGTCCTGCCTGGGATTCCCTCTCCAAAGAAGGAGTTCAACCTGTAGGAGCCGTGGATGGAAAGGCCCCTCTTAGGCTGTATCTCTAATGCATTTTGACTCCCCTTGCAACAGCCCTGGCTCAACTCTATGGAATTCTGAGATTTGAAATTTGGTGAGATACCTTCACTCTCATTGGCAGAGAAAGCCTTGCAAAACCACAGCTCTCGTAATTCCATTGCACTGAGCCACTGCAGTTCCAAGTGGTGCCAAGCTGAATTAATGTTATGTAGATGTACCCTAAGCCACTCTTCAGCCTCAATGTTAAGCAAGGGATGAAACCAAACCTTCATAGTTTGGCCTTGGAAAAGTGATCATCCCCCATTCTGAATCGCTATTAAATACTGATGCTTGGAATAAACTTTATCCAACTCAGCAAAAAGTGAGTCCTCACGAGGAGGTAGGGCAGGATATAAAGTTTTTTATGTTTATTATTATTGCCATTTCTCGAGCGAGAGGATACATAAAGCCCAGGTTCATGCAATCTATTATATAAAGGAGGTCCCGTCATGGAACGACCGTCCTAGGCAGAGAAACCATCCAAGGCAGAAACACCAAATTTGCCAACAAAAATAGGCCTCAGGCAAGGAAGGTTTTTAGCAAAGAAACTTTCCCCCCCAAAACTTAGAAGGCCCCCAAAACAACGATACAAAAACTACATTTCCCAGCATCCTCTGTGGCTGCCAGCAAAACCCATTGGCCAACATCAGTTACCATAGTAACGGTGGCCCAAGCCAGCCAAGGCTAGATTAGAATGCTGAGTGAATTCAGTTTAGTCAGTTGGTGTTTGAGGGTTAAACTGCCAAGATCTAGGAGGGAGACAAATAGGGCACCAGGGACACAGGCACCACTGACAAACACATACCCCCAGAATAACACAAAAGTAATACCTACACACAACACAATACGCACATAACACAACCTTGCGCCTACTGCTCAACCCATTTGTATGCCATTCCTTTCTTCCACACAGGCATACGCTGACCCAAAAGACAAGCCATGCCTCCCAAAAAGAACAGCATCAGACAACACACTCGCAACGCTACATACATCACACAAAAAAGGGCAGAACAAACGCCAGAACAGAAAGACACTGCACTACACTATCTTTTGCCATCACCATAAACAAGGCTCAAGGACAAACACTACAAATCTGTGGCATAGACCTTGACACAGAATGCTTCTCCCACGGACAACTCTACGTAGCGTGCTCCAGAGTTGGGAAACCACAGAACCTCTACATCAACACAGCAGACGGAAAGTCAAAAAACATTGTATATCCACAAGCTCTGCAGAACACCAGCAACACCACACACCGACAACTCCACAGGACTTCAACATCCCACCCACCAGAACAACCCACAACGACACAGCCATGACCCCACCAAGACCATAAGTAACATCAATTCCAACCCTTACATACTCAGACTTTCTCGCATCTCCTAAATAGGGCACAGCAACGTGTGCTGGGTACAGCTAGTTTACTATATAGCAGGCGTGGGCAAAGTTTGGCCCTCCAGGAGTTTTGCACGTCAACTTTGCCCACGCCTGCTATATAGCTTGTGAGTAACAGATGGGTGTCAATGGTGAACATAGTGAACAGGAGACTCAACACACACACACCAAAAAAAATTAAACAGAGAAACTGTAAATTTAAAAAAACACATTATTTTAAACGGAGGCCCCATCTACACTGACCATTTAATGCAGTTCAAAGATACCTTCAAAATCCACACAAAGACGCAGGGAAGAAACCCCTCAATGAGCATCAGTGCTTTATGGTCTAAGTGTAATCACTAGGCATGGGCAAACTTGGGCCCTTCGGGTGTTTTGGAATTCTGGGAGTTGAAGTCTAAAACACCCGAAGACCCAAGTTTGCCCAAGCCTGGTAATTACCATATACAAATACACTCCAAAATGGACATTTCCACATTTCTGGAGAGCAAGAGAATGAGTAATGATAATCCAAACCCCACTCCTGTAGCTGGGTAAATAATTTCTGTATTTAAAAAAAACAGAGTTTAAAAACTTGAATTTATACTAAATGTCCTTTGACCAGCAGTTGACCACTTGGAGCGCCTCTGCTGTTGCTGTAAGAAGGTGCTCCATTGTGTATGTGGCAGGGCTCAAGCTGCATTGTAATAGGTGGTCTGTGGTTTGTTCTTCTCACATGTCAGGAACTCCACTTTGAGGCCGCATTTCTTAAGGTTGGCTCTGCATCTTGTGGTGCCAGAGCACAGTCTGTCAGCACCTTCTAAGTTGCCCAGGAGGGAATCTCTCATTTGGTATCAACCATGGATTGAGGTGCTGGGTTTGAGCCTGCCACTTTTGGACTCTTGCTTGCTGAGGTGTTCCTGCGAGTATCTCTGTAGATCTTAGAAAACTATTTCTTGATTTAAGGCGTTGGCGTGCTGGCTGATATCCAAACGGGAGATGATGGGCCGGAGATGTCACTGCCTTGCTCCTTTCATTATTGGCTGCTACTTCCAGGTGGATGTCAGGTGGTGCAATACCACCTAAACAGTATAATTTCCCCAGTGGTATAGAGCGTAGCCATCCTGTGATAATGTGGCATGTCTCACATTATCAGACAATATGATCTGTTATCGATTTACTGCTGCATTACTGCATTTGAAGATATGCTGTTATTATGTAATAAGATATTATGGATGTCTAGCATTGCATGTTGGAATTGGGACTTTGCCTCGTCAAAGGATGGTGTACAGACGAAACGGCTCAGGCCTAGCAAATTAACCGTTGGCGGCCCACAAGGCGTCTTGCCCGCCCTTCCCTGGACTTCCTAGATGTTATTTCTTATTATGCCAATATCAAGACTTTGAAGACCTTGCAGATCGTCAGACTTTGACCTCCCGGTAGACATTGATTGTTTGGAAGATAATAGCTTATAATCAACCAACGCGCCAATTCGGATTTTCCTTCTGTATAATTCGCTCTATATCATCCTGGAATTATAAGCCACCACGGACTCCTCTCGGGACTCTCTTGAAGGTACAGATACAATACAAGGACTAGATTTACATCATATATATGGAGTATTAGAATGATAATTGCCATAGTGTGATTTATATTATACGGAAGCCCAAGGATCGCGGCATTCGCCATTATCATCATTCGTTTAGATACTTTCTTGATAAAGTGCACTGTATTTGTATTAGCAATTTGTGTATCATTTATCATTGTATACAGACTCCATTTGCGTGTTTGTATTGTATTCTACAGCTCCCCACTTTCAGTTTGATGTCTCATTAAGAGCCACATCCACTGTTTTAGGGTGGTAAGATGTGTTCCACACTGGGCATGCATACTCAGCAGCAGAGTAGCCAAGCACAAGGGCCGATGCCTTCAGTGTGTCTGGTTGTGATCCCCAGGTTGTGCCAGTTAGCCTGACGATCCTATTAATCTACCGAACACCTGGAGCCCCGAAGGAGAGCATTTCCAAACTGCTCGATCTCATTGCGGACTGGACCCTAAGACTGCCGAGACTTATTGTACTAGGGGACTTTAATGTCCATCCGGACATGATCACGACCTCCCCCCTAGCAAAGGACCTTTTCCACTCCATGGATATCCTAGGGCTCTCACTGATGGAAACCGGCCCCACACATCGGGCCGGACACACCTTAGACCTAGTTTTCGGTACCGGGCTACAAATAACACCGCAAGCAGTAACGGAGGTCCCTTGGTCTGTCCACTTCACTTTGAAAGTTGGTATCGAGACCCCGCTGCCACTGAGGGTAGACCCAGAACCTATTCTAGCGCGTCAGAAGAGGCTCATGGACCCCGTCAGATTTGCGTCGGCTGTTGAGACCGCGGAAATTCCCGGAGGTACCCTCAACGAACAGGTAGAAAGATGGAATACAGCCTTGTCCATGGCCCTTGACCAGATAGCCCCTAAACGTCTTCTCCGGCCACGCAGATTCCGCTCGCCAGGGTTCACCGAAGAACTGCGGCTGCTGAAGCGCAGCGAAAACAGCTGGTGCGCCTGGCGGCGGAAACCTAGCCAGGCATCGAGATTAGCCTTCAGAAACATTCACAAGACATAAGAGCTGGCTACAAAAGAGGCCAAGAAAGCTTACAACACCTCCCAAATAACAGCTGCGAGATCACGCCCAGCCCAGATCTTCAGGATTGTCCGAAGCTTGGTCAGTACAAACCCACAACCAAGAACCATGGACACTCCAGCCGTCTCAGCAGAGGAATTCCAGAAATTCTTCATAGAGAAGGTCACCGCTCTCTGGCAAGACCTATCATCTATGTCCGAGACCATGAGTGAGAGTGAAGAAGGAATACATACTCCAACCAACCAGATACTTGACCGCTTCAATACGCTGGATCTGGAGGCAGTTAACAAAATCCTCTCCGCAGCGCGGACAACTACCTGCTCCACGGACCCTTGCCCTTCCCATCTGGTTAAGGACTGCTCAGAGGAGCTTCTGGTTCCTCTGATGCACATAATAAACAACTCCCTGGAGCAGGGAGTCTTCCCGGACGCTCTAAAAGAA
Source organism: Anolis apletophallus (assembly GCA_030556195.1). Lineage (NCBI taxonomy): Eukaryota > Metazoa > Chordata > Lepidosauria > Squamata > Anolidae > Anolis > Anolis apletophallus. Next base: position 203,461,095 of record JARBWK010000003.1, read on the forward strand.
GCCATGGTCCGCCCCCCAACTCGTTCCTGCGTGGACGTAGCCAGCGAATAGAATGGCTGGGCCAAACATCTGGGAAATCTTTCCTTGAATGCGGAGTACCCCAAGGTGCCATACTGTCACCAATGTTTTATGGATTGAATATTGTTTTAACTTGGAATGACTGTGTATGTTGTTGAGGGAACTGCATTTTAATGTGTTTTTAATATATCTTAATTGTTGTGGGGTTTTGGGGTTTTTACTGTGATGATGTGGCATCGAATTGTGCCGTACTGTAAGCCGCTCTGAGTCCCCCCTCGGGGGTTGAGAAGAGCGGGGTAAAATCCTGAAATAAATAAATAAATAAATGCTGTTCAACATCTGCCGCCAGGCTCCTCACAAAAACACCAATGAGATGCCACATCACACCATCCCTGCAGCATTTGCACTGGCTGCCGGTCGAAGACAGAGTCCTCTATAAGACCCTGACCTTGACTTTCAAGGCCCTGCGGGGCCGGGGCCCTTCATACTTAAAAGACCGCTTGATCCCACCTGCCCACCCAAGAGCACCACGGCCAGCAAACGAGAACCTCCTCTGTGTCCCGGGTCTGAGAGAGGCTCATTTGGAGTCCACGAGACAGAGATCCTTCTCTGTTGCGGCCCCTGTCCTGTGGAACTCTCTGCCGCCAGACCAAAGAGGCTCCCTCGGCCTGCCACAGTTCTTGGCGGCACTTAAGACATGGCTATTCAGGAAAGCCTACGCATAACACGGAACCAGCTACTCGGAATTCACTGAGTCTGATATTTTAGTATTTTAACCATTTAATATTTTAATATTTTTAATATTTTAATCGCTAGTTGTGTAAGTCGCCCGGAGCACAAACGTGGAGGGCGACTCATAAATAATAAAGTTCAGTTCAGTTCAGTATGATATTGTTTCTAGCGCCCACCTTTTACTTGGTAATCATGCAATTCTTATTTTTTTATTTATTAACTTCATTTATACCCTTCCACCATCTCCCCAAAGGGACTCGGGGCAGCTTACATAAGGCCAAGCCCAACAACGCATAATAACAACACAACAGCAAATAATAAAACAATACCGTCAATAAAACTCAAACATAAACTATAACATAGAATTTAAAACCATTTCGGGCAAGCCAAATTTGAATATTAAAATTTTAAAATAAACAAACATTGGATGCAGACAGAGGTAGATTGTTTAGTAGGAAGGTTTCAAGAAAAATGTGGGGCAGACACCCAACAGGTAATTAAAGTGCTTCTGAGGTGCATAAGAGCTCTACTGACCAGAAGGTCATGATTTCGAGGCCTGCCCGGGTCGGGGTGAGCTCTCAACCAATTGTTTGGTTTTTCTAAAAATTCGATTTCTTGGCTGCCACTTCCAGACTGGCTCGGGGCGGCTCACAAATCAAACAACACAGTACATAGCGTAAAAAGACATTAAAACAATTAAGAACAGTATTTAAAACTTAAAATGACATACAGTATATAGTTAGACCAACTCAGGTTTCAAAGGCCTGCTGGAACAGCCAGGTCTTACAGGCTTTCCGAAAAGTCTGGAGGTCACAAAGTGACCTGATCTCCGGCAGTAAGGAGTTCCAGAGTGTGGGGGCAATAATGGAAAATGCCCTTCTCCTCGTCGAAGTAAGGCAATAGACTTTAGCACTCGGGACAAGGAGAAGATTGTGTAGCTAGTTGTCTGTCTATATATGTTGTATGTCGATGGCATTGAATGTTTGCCTGTATATGTGCATTGTGATCCGCCCTGAGTCCCCTGCAGGGTGAGAAGGGCGGAATATAAATGACGTAAATAAAATCTCTATCGCTATATATTAATAAAGCGGAATGTCTGTATGTGGGTTTGTTTGTTTGTGGGTTTGTGGAGATGTGCCAGCGTTCTGATTGGCTCCCGGCCTCAACAATCTGACAACATGATTGGTTGCCAGTGAGGGAGTATTTGCATAACGCCTCTATTGGCCAGCCAACACGAACTTTCCGGTCCTCTAAACTGGCAGAGGGGGATAAGGCAAAGGCCTGAGGCAGTCGCCAACACAAACACCCAATTCACTTCCCACAGAAAATTTAAACCCTTACAAATCACAGACCACGCCCAAAATTGACAGTAAGGCTTCATTAACTTGATTTTCTTGACTAGGCCTCACTTAATGGGATGCTGTTTAAGCTCTGAATTGACAGTAAGGCTTCATTAACTTGATTTTCCCGACTAGGCCTCAGCTCATGGGACCTTGTGTAAGGCCTGAATTGACAGTAAAGCTTCATTAACTTGATTTTCCTGACTAGGCCTCACTTAATGGGATGCTGTTTAAGCTCTGAATTGACAGTAAGGCTTCATTAACTTGATTTTCTTGACTAGGCCTCACTTAATGGGATGCTGTTTAAGCTCTGAATTGACAGTAAGGCTTCATTAACTTGATTTTCCTGACTAGGCCTCACTTAATGGGATGCTGTTTAAGCTCTGAATTGACAGTAAAGCTTCATTAACTTGATTTTCTTGACTAGGCCTCACTTAATGGGATGCTGTTTACTTAATGGGATGCTGTTTACGCTCTGAATTGACAGTAAGGCTTCATTAACTTGATTTTCCCGACTAGGCCTCAGCTCATGGGACATTGTGTTGGCCTGAATTGACAGTAAGGCTTCATTAACTTGATTTTCCTGACTAGGCCTCAGCTCATGGGACATTGTGTAAGGCCTGAATTGACAGTAAGGCTTCATTAACTTGATTTTCCTGACTAGGCCTCAGCTCATGGGACATTGTGTAAGGCCTGAATTGACAGTAAGGCTTCATTAACTTGATTTTCCCGACCTAGGCCTCAGCTCATGGGACATTGTGTAAGGCCTGAATTGACAGTAAGGCTTCATTAACTTGATTTTCCCAACTAGGCCTCAGCTCATGGGACATTGTGTATGGCCTGAATTGACAGTATTGACCTTGGGACACAGAGCCCCTATGACCCACGCTACATTCTACTGTAGTTTGGAGGAGGGTGGACCATGGATGATGGGATTTGTCGTACTTTCAAATCCTACATTCCCCACAGACCACTGTGGCCCAGAACCAAGACCGATAAAGACCAAACTTGGCACACAGCGCCCCCATGACCAACACTCCATACAACTGCAGTTTAGAGGAGGGCGCACCATGGATGATGGGATTTCAAGTACCTCCACTCACTTCCCAAGCCCGCTGTGACCCTCATCCAGTGACTGATCAGGACAAAACTTGGCACACCGAGCCCCCATGACCCACTCTACATCCTGGTACAGTTTGGAGGAGGGTGGACCATGGATGATGGGACTTGAAGTACCTCCACTCACTTCACAAGACCGCTGCCAATCTCATCCAATGACTGATCAAGACCAAATTTGGGACACAGAGCCCCCATGACTCATTCTACATCCTGGTGCAGTATCGAGGATGGATCACGGATGATGGGACTTGAAGTATCTCCACTCACTTTCCAAGAATGCTGTGACCCTCATTTAATAACTGATCAAGACCAAATTTGGCACACAAAACCCCCATGACCCACCCTACTTCAGGTGCAATTTGGAGTAGTATGGGCCATGGATTCTGGGACTTGAAGTACCTTCACTCACTTTTTGAGACCACTGCAAGCCACATAAACAACTGATAAGGACCAACCTTGCCACACAATGCCTTTCTCAAATAACCCGGGCAGGGCCGTGTCCCCAATCTAGTAAATAAATAAATTTGCAAGGATTGAACACAGCAGGGCATTATTTACTTCATTCAGGGAAGGTACATTGGAACAGCCATGTCTCCAGGCTCCTCCTACAGACTGCCAAAGTGGGGGCTTGTCTAATATCCTTGGGCAGTGTGTTCCAGAGTCAGGGGGCCACCACGGAGAAGGCCCTCTCCCTTGTCCCCAACCAAACGTGCCTGCGAAGGGGGCGGGAGAAAGGGCAGGGCCTCTCCAGACGATCGGAGAGAGCATCTGGGTTCGTACACAGAGATGTGGTCATGCAGGTAGGCAGGTCCCAAACCGTTCAGGGCGTTGTAGGTCAGAACCTGCACCTTGAATTGGGACCGGAAGATGAACGGCAGCCAATGTAGGTCAGAGCACGGTCCAGGGTCACTCCCAGGTATTTTGTTGTCCTGCGATGTTCCTGCGGGATTCCTTCCCAGGTCATCCTCAGAGCTCGAGATCATAGAGCAGGCCTGGGCAAAGTTGGGCCTTTCAGGTGTTTTGGAGTTCAACTCCCACAATTCCTCACAGCCTCAGGCCCCTTCCTGTCAGCCTGTCATAGAGTTGGAAGAGACCTGGTGGGCCACCATCCAGCCCAACCCCATTCCTCCAAGAAGCAGGAAAATCGCCTTCAAAGCACCCCCGACAGATGGCCATCCAAAGAAGGAGCCTCCCTCCACCACCGTCGGGGCCTCAAGCTGGTTCTAGGGTTTCCTATGCCAGTGTTTCCCAACCAGTGTAGTGGGGCACACTAGTGTGCCGTGAGCAATCATCAGGTGTGCCATGGGAAATTAGAACCTCCAGGAAAGGGGGGGGGGAGTCTAGTGTGTTGAAGTATAAAAACCCTAAGAAACCTACCTCGACAAAGGCACAAAATTACAACCACCACCCCCCTCCCTACCCGTTGTCTACTTGGTCTCTCCCTCTCCATGCATTGGGAAGGCCCGCCTCCCTTTCCCCAAGTAGAGACCTCCTTGGGGTTTTGGTGGACAGCTCAATGAAGATGTCAACCCAGTGCGCTGCAGCAGTGAAAAAAGCAAATTCTATGCTTGGCATGATCAGGAAGGGAATCGAAAATAGGTCGGCAAATGTTGTATTGCCTCTCTACAAATCTATGGTGAGGCCACATCTGGAGTACTGTGTACAATTCTGGTCACCGCACCTCAAGAAGGATATAACGGAACTGGAAAAGGTACAAAGAAGGGCAACAAAAATGATCCAAGAGATGGAGCAGCTCCCTTATGAAACCAGGTTGCAACGCCTTGGTCTTTTCAGCCTTGAAAGACGGCGTTTAAGAGGTGACTTGATCGAAGTGTATAAAATCATGCATGGGATAGAAAAGGTGAATAAAGAAAAATATTTTCTCTGTCACACAACACTAGGACCTGAAGCTCCAAGGTAGGAAAATTAGGACTAATAAAGGGAAATATTTCTTCACCCAGAGGGTCATTGGGTTATGGAACTCACTTCCAGAGGAGGTTGTGACAGCAGTCAGCCTGGACAGCTTCAAGGCAGGATTAGACAGATTCATGGAGACCAAGGGAATCAGTAGCTACTGAAATGGACATCCAAGTGCCACCTCTGTGTTGATGGATGCAGGCAGGAAATTCCCCGGGTACTGGTTGTGGGGGTCGGGAGCAGGTGAGGGATTTGCCCTCCTTTCTGCTAGAGATCCCCGTGTACAACTGGTGGGCCACTGTGTGACACAGAATGCTGGACTAGATGGGCTGAGGCCCGATTCAGCATGGCTGTTCTTATGTTCTTATGTTCTTGCCTCCTGGGGGTTGCGTGAGGGAAGTTTGGCCCAGTTCTACCATTGGTGGGGTTCAAAATGCTCTTTGATTGTAGGGGAACTATAAATCCCAGCAACTACAACTCCCAAATGTCAAGGTCTATTTTCCCCTGAACTCCACCTGTGTTCATATTTGGGCATATTGAGTATTCATGCCAAGTTTGGTCCTGATCCAACATTGTTTGAGTCCACAGTGCTCTCTGGGTGTAGGTGAACGACAACTTCCAAACTCAAGGCCCCGAGCCTGCAGGGAGGAGCTGAATATAAAACCGAATAAATAAAATAAATAAAATATAAATAAATTTCCAAGCAAACCCTTTCAGTACTTTCTGTTGGTAATGAGAGTTCAATATGCCAAGTTTGGTTCAATTCCGTTGTTGCAAGAGTTCAGGATGCTCTTTGATTGTGTGTTAACTATAAATCCCAGAAACTATAACTCCCAAATGTCAAGGTGTATTTCCCCCAAACTCCACCTGTGCTCACATTTGGGCATATTGAGTATTCATGCCAAGTTTGGTCCTGATCCAACATTGTTTGAGTCCAAAGTGCTCTCTGGATATAGGTGAACTACAACTCCAAAACTCAAGATCAATGCCTACCAAACTCTTATAGCATTTTATCTTGGTTATGGGAGTTCTGTGTGGGAAGTTTGTGTCTCTCTGCCATTCCTGCCAGGATATCTATGTTGAGTTCATTGAAACAGGCCCAGGTTTCACACTGAGTGTATAAATACATTTAAAACATATTAACTGTATGTATTACTGTGTTAGTGTCATTTTGTGTCATTTTGGTTGGTGGTGTGCCCCAGGATTTTGCAAATGTTTTTGTACATGTAAAAAATGTACTTTTTTACATGTAAGGTTGAAGCTACATGCAGTGCTCAGTGGAGGTGGGCCTTGAGGGGACCCCTCTCTCTTTGATTGTAGGGGAACTATAAATCCCAGCAACTACAACTCCCAAATGTCAAGGTCTATTTCCCCTGAACTCCATCTGTGTTCACATTTGGGCATATTGAGTATTCATGCCAAATTTGGTCCTGATCCAACATTGTTTGAGTCCACAGTGCTCTCTGGATATAGGTGAACTACAACTCCAAAACTCAAGGTCAATGCCCACCAAACTCTTAGAGCATTTTCTCTTGGTTATGGGAGTTCTGTGGGGGAAGTTTGTGTCTTTCTGCCATTCCTGCCAGGACATCTATGTTGAGTTCATCGAAACAGGCCCAGGTTTCACACTGAGTGTACAAATACATTTAAAAACATATTAACTGTATGTATGACTGTGTTAGAGTGTCATTGTGTGTCATTTTGGGTTAGTATTAGTATGTTTTGTGTGTGTGTGTGTCTTTCTGCCATTCCTGCCAGGATATCTATGTTGCGTTCATCGAAACAGGCCCAGGTTTCACACTGAGTGTACAAATACATTTAAAAACATATTAACTGTATGTATGACTGTGTTAGAGTGTCATTGTGTGTCATTTTGGGTTAGTATTAGTATGTTTTGTGTGTGTGTGTGTGTCTTTCTGCCATTCCTGCCAGGATATCTATGTTGCGTTCATCGAAACAGGCCCAGGTTTCACACTGAGTGTACAAATACATTTAAAAACATATTAACTGTATGTATGACTGTGTTAGAGTGTCATTGTGTGTCATTTTGGGTTAGTATTAGTATGTTTTGTTTTGTGTGTGTGTCTTTCTGCCATTCCTGCCAGGATATCTATGTTGCGTTCATCGAAACAGGCCCAGGTTTCACACTGAGTGTACAAATACATTTAAAAACATATTAACTGTATGTATGACTGTGTTAGAGTGTCATTGTGTGTCATTTTGGGTTAGTATTAGTATGTTTTGTGTGTGTGTGTGTCTTTCTGCCATTCCTGCCAGGATATCTATGTTGCGTTCATCGAAACAGGCCCAGGTTTCACACTGAGTGTACAAATACATTTAAAAACATATTAACTGTATGTATGACTGTGTTAGAGTGTCATTGTGTGTCATTTTGGTTCACCCCCCAGGGAGGATGCCTCCTCCAAGGCCTGTTTGAAGCTCCAGGCAGTGGTATGGGGAGGTGGGCCTTGAGGAGAGCCCTCTCTGGGCCCTCAGGGGTCGAGAGGCATCCCGGTGGAGGTGGGCCTCGGCCCCCAGGCGCTTGGAGGGAGGGAGGAAGCGAGGGCCCGGCTTGGGGGTGGCTGTGGTGTGTCCCCCTCTCCCCCCCCCCCCCCAGCACGCCCCTTCCCCACCCGAGGCCCGGCTCTCCATCCCCGCCCCACCCCCAAAATCCCAGGCCTTGGAGCCCCCCAAGGCTCCCCTTTTGACCGAGGGCCCGCTTCCCCTCCTCACAGGCAGCCACACACACGCAGAGGCCTACCTCCCACTCGGTACATGTTGGCCGCCATGTCTGCGCCGGGGGCCGGCCTCCCTCCTCCTCCTCCTCCTCTTTCCGGGGAAGGGAAAGGTAGGCCTCCCTCGGCGCCCCGGGCTCTCCTGCTCCTCCGAAGGGGATCCCTCTGCCTCTCCGGGGCAGCGGAAGGCGGAAGCCTCGGGGCAGGAAGGGGTTGGAGGCCAGGCCCCGCGCGATTGGCTGAGAGGCAGCGAGCGAGGAGAGCGCGCGCGCCCTGGCTGCCGCCAAGCTCGCCGGCCGCGGGAGGGGGGGAGGGGTCAAAAGTCACGTGGTGCTGGAGGAGGGAGCCTCCAGCGACGAGGGGCGGGAGCGGCGCCGCAGAAGCACCGCACTGCGCATGCGCAGCCTGGGCAGGTGGCTGCTTCCCCTTGAGCTCCATCCATCTCTTCCCACGCTCACCCCACCTCAGTGGGGACTGGCTGGCCTCACCCACCTTCATTATTAGTAGTATTTTGTTTATTGTGATGATTTCTTTGTTTCTTTGTCCTCCCCCAGCAACAACACCATATTATTTTATAATGTCAATATAGTGCAATATAATAATTACATTGTCATGTAGTATAATATGATTATGATATCTGTATACCTTTATAAAGCGGAATGTTTGTATGTATGTGTGCGGAGGGCGGAAGGGCAGATATGTGGCAGCCACTTTCACAGGCCACAGCGATATGTGGCAGCTATTTGCATAAAGTCCTTGATTGGCCAGCCTTGGCACTCCAAAATTCTAAGTGCCAGTAGAGCAGGTTTGGTACTTTTCCGTGCAAAAAGTACAGTCAGAGAGTGATGCTACATGCGTGTTTAGCTTTGAAATGCGTGTTCTTGTGCCAAGAATCAGACTGGCACTTGCACTATGAGAATAACACTGTGATTGAAGCATTCTAATACACCCTGTGCCATTTTTGAGATAACATAGGCTAGATGGGTGCAAGCAGTACACATTGTGCTAATGGGAGAGCTTAATGCGAATAAAGAAAGCACTGCGCATGGCAGAGAGTCTGGCCCCTCCGTTGCTGGCACGGGCCCAGAAGTCAAAGTTTCAATTTAGAGAACATCAGAGACTCTCGCTTGATAGCTGGCCTGTGAGTACGGACTAACTCATAGATGACGCTTGTTCTCATTCAGAGGTGTGACTTAAGATGTGATGCTAATG
>JARBWK010000003.1:203470267-203546573 GCA_030556195.1 Anolis apletophallus
ACTTTGTCATGCGCAATGGTGTTTTCCATTCACATTAAGAATCCCATTTAACTTTCATAGCTCAAACTGCACTGTATTCCCACTCATCTAGCATATATGGTATAACTTGGCACAGAGTGGATTAAAATGCATTTAATCAGGGTGTTAGTCTTCTATAGCATGTGTCTTACTGATTCCAGACACCAAAACCCTCTTTTTCAGAGTTGACGCGCAAGTAGCATCACTCTCTGACTGTACTTTTTATGCTCGGAAAAGTACCAAACCTGCTTCAGTATACTATATTGTATATCTCTCTCGGCATTACTTTGCGAATGAAGATTCTTAGGAAGGACTCATCCCACGCTTTCTACAAGCGTGTTGATGACTAAAAAGGCCAATCTGAGAAAAGCAAGTCCAGTTGCAGGAAGCACAGCAAAAAGTCTCCTTTGGTGATGTTGTTTCCAAGTTGCGGTTCTTTCTGTGTTGTCGTTTCTCTTTGAGAGCCGTTCGGCGTGTCTTCTCGAAAGAGGCCGCAGCGTTGTGGATAGTGTGTCTCCATACCTCCCATGTGAGGCCAGGGTGAACCATTGCCGAGCCCGAGATGTTGTTTCAGGGAGTCCTTGTATCTTTTTGGGGGGGGCACCTCTCTTGCGCTGACCCATGGTGAGTTCACCGTAGAGTAGTATCTTTGGGAGGCAGTGGTCCTCCATCCTAGAGACCTCGTGCCCTGCCCAGTGCAGCTGTGTTCTCAATAGCATGGCCTCGATGCTGGTGATCCCTACTTGCTCAAGGACAGCAACATTTGTCACATAGTCCAGTGTATATCTTGGATGTGTCCTTCGAGCCTGTGCAATGGATTTTTCTGGCATGCACAGAACTGGTTTCACCCTTTAAACCAAAGGTTCATCTGCCGGGGCCTAGCAAGCTTGGACGGTGGCAGCAAGGTCCTCTCGTTGTAGGTTTGGTTTGAGTTTCCTTCTCTAGATGGTTGACCTTACGGGGTTACACGAGCACTATCTGACTGTGTTTGAAGTCAGAGTTTTCCTTCTCCTAGGATGGTTGCCAAAAGGCTAGAGAGCCCATCCTGCCCATTGACGCTCTTTGTCAGACCCTTCTTCGGTTGTGACCTGTCTGGCATGGGAGGCCCTACCAGTGGCTATTATGCCACCGCCAGCATAGCTCACAACTTCATTAGGGTACGCAAGCCTCTCCCCCACAACAAGGGGGCGCCAATGGAGAGGTATATTGAATATACATTGATACAATATAATACTACTAATGATATTGTGATAATGATGTTGTGCTATGGCAGCAATGTAGTTCCTTGTATCTGCCGTTTGCTGTAAGTCGCTCTGAGTGCCCTTCGGGGTTGAGAAGGGCGGCATATAAATATTGTGAAATCAATAAATAAAATTTGTTTGTTTATTTATTTAGTATCCAAACTATTGCATAAATGAGTATAAATTGTGGGAGTAGTAGTCCGAAACATCTGGAGGACCCAAGTTTGCCCATGCTGGGCAGGGCATGTCTCTAGGATGAAGGTCAGCGCAAGAGAGGCCCCCAAAAAAGAGATATAAGGACTCCCTGAAACAACATCTCAGGCTCGGCCAGATTGATCACCAACAATGGTCCACCCTGGCCTCACATCGGGAGACATGGAGAAGCACTATTCACAATGCTGCGGCCTCTTTCGAGAAGACACGCTGAACGAGTCTTGAAGAGAAACGACAACGCAGAAAGAACTGCAACTTGGAAACAACATCACCCAAGGAGACTTTCTGCTGTGCTTTCTGCAACCAGACTTGCCTATCTCGGATTGGCCTTTTGAGCCATCAATGCGCTTGTAGAAAGCGTGGGATGAGTCCTTCCTAAGAATCTTCGTTCGCGAAGTAATGCCAAAGTGCTTAAAATTGTGACAACTAATAGAAGCATTTCTACTCTATAGTGTAGATTTCTCATAATAATTACCTGTCTCCCTCTTTGATTTCCATCTTAATATTTTTATAAGCAATTCAACATTTCTTGTCTTAATGGGAAATGAGGATTTTAGTCCCCGCTCTGAAATAAATGAATATATAAAATTGCAAATGCCATGTCTTGCTCCCTTCCTCTTTTGTTGGAAAGTCTAATTTTGATCATATATGGAAAATGTCATACTCTGAAATTAAGGCCTGATATCTTCTCAGCCAAAAGAAGGAGCTTCTGGTGGCGCAGTGGGTTAAACCCCTTGTGCTGGCAGGACTGAAGACTGACAGGTCGTAGGTTCGAATCCAGGGAGAGCACGGATGAGCTCCCTCTGTCAGCTCCAGCCGCCCATGCGGGGACATGAGAGAAGCCTCTTGCAAGGATGGTAAAACATCAAAACATCCGGACATCTCCTGGGCAACGTCCTTGCAGACGGCCAATTCTCTCACACCAGAAGTGACTTGTAGTTTCTCAAGCCGCTTCTGACACAAAAAAAGCTTTTTAAAAGGCTTTAGTGACTAATGTCAAAACACAGGTGTCTGTTCTTACTGAATTGCATGTGCTTGAGATAATCACTTCTTTTCAGTCTCTTATCTGTAAAAAAGATATAAGAGGGAACCAATGAACTCACAAGAGTTGGTGTCATCCAGTGTGTCATCCATGATGTGACCCATCGGACTGTTTTTAATGGTTTTTATAATATTATGTTGAATGTTTTAATTGTATTTTAATGAATGTATGGCAGCAAATTGCTGCCGATTCTATAAGCCGCCTTGAGTTGCCTTAGGGCCAGGCCAGGATTACCCATAAGGCCAACCTAGGGTATGGCCTAGGGGTGCAAGCCAAAATAATGTTGAAAGAAATAAAAACGCAACGCGCATGGAGATGAGGAAGGAAGGATAATGGAGGTCCTCCTTTTCGGCGGCGCCCCTGCCCCTTCCTGAATACCAGCTCCTGCCTCTGCTATTGTTGCGCAAATGGCGTATGCGCAAAGGCTCTCGACACTGGCGTCGACGTCGACAGGAGGAACAATTAACTCCCTCGATGCCGACAGCATCCACTTGCTGGCTCCTTCAGTGCAAGTACAGGAAACTCCATTGCGCAGTCTGCGCATGCCCTAACACCACGAAAGCTGGTATTCCTCCTCCAACACAAGGAGGAGAGTCCTCCTTACTGGAGAGAGAAGTGCAACTGCTGGCTATGGCACATGCGCAAGGAGAGAAGCCCAACGCGACAAGCCGCGGTATCAGGGAGAAGCGCGGCATCGGTACAGCTGCTGACTACAACACATGCGCAATCCCCGATACCGGGTAGGAGCCAAGTGCCTCAAACCCTGGCATTGGGGAGGAGGCTCCTCCCCCCATGCCTGCGTCCATAGTGCCTACCTGTCGCCCTCTAGGCACTTGGAAACCTCCCTTGATAAACCACACGTTCAGCTGAGGTACAACACGTTTATTTAGAACTAGCTGTACCCGGCACGCGTTGCTGTGCCCTATTTAGGAGATGCAAGAAAGTCTGAGTATGTAAGGGTTGGAAGTGATGTGACTTATGGTGTTGGTGGGGTCATGGCTGTGTCGTTGTGGGTTGTTCTGGTGGGTGGGATGTTGAAGTCTTGTGGAGTTGTGTGTGTTGTGTGTGAGTTGTGTAGTGGGTCTGTAGAGGTAGGCATCGCGAATTGTGTGGTTTGGTGGTAGTTAAGTGAGTGTATTTTGTTGTGGGTGACTTTGGCGGTGCCGAAGGGCAGCGGCAAGACGGCAGCAGCGACCCGGTCCTTTTATCTTCACCCTCTGCCATCCGGAGGGCAGTAGCAGCGAGGCCAGCGTCCCCACGCCTTGTTCTTCTTCACCCTCCGTCCTCTGGAGGGCAGGCTCAGGGGTGCAGAAGCTTCTCGGAATACCCAGGAGCTCCCCGTGTGGTAGCCGCTGCTCCGTGGCGGCCGCCATCTTTCCTGGTGGCACTTCCGGCCAGGAGGGGGCGGGACCCCCGGTCTGCATTCTTTGGGCGTCAGTTTCCGGCCGGACCCTTTTCCTGACAGATTGAATTCCGTTGGAGCCTTTTCGGCCAGACCGGAAGCGGTTCGGCCGCCATGTTTTTTTGTAGTTTTTTGGGGTATTTTCACTGTTGCTTCCCCGGAGAGCCCCAGAAGTGACCGAAGTGGCGGAGAGCAGCTGTGGGTACCCCAGCAATGGAGGCAAAGGGATGCGGAGGAGGAGGAAAGGTTACGATCCTTCCCCCTCCCCCGCTGCTCTTTCTTCCTCCTCCACCTTGTCCTCCTCCTTGTCGGCTCCGTTACTGCCAGTTCCCGCCCCCGCCGGGATCGGGCGAGAAGTGGCGGTGAGGTAGCGAAGGAGGCCGAGGAGGCGGCAGGATGGCGGAGGAATTGGTGAGCAAGTGCCCTCAGTGTGCGAGTGCAGAGGGGTTGGGGTTGTGGGGTGGTCTGATTGTGTGTTAATGAGGCTTTTCCCCCTCCCCTCGCGGGGGAAGGAGGCCACTGGCATTCACCAAGCGCTGCTATGCTTGGTATCAATGGCCGTTTTTGGGGGTCGTGTTTAGGGGTCTTCCGAGGTATCTAGGGCGGATTTTTTGTGCCCTGTAGGTACCTCGGGGTATGGTGGAATGTGTTGGGGGGGGGGTTAGTGGTTATGGGGTGTATAGTTTGGCTGCCTATATGCGACATTGCACGGACCTTCTCTTTTTATATATACAGTATAGATAACTGATTATAGGAAAGAGGCTAGAAGTCAATCAGATGCATTAAAGCAGCACCAGTAAAATCGCAGCAACACCCCAGAGGGTAGCCATGGATATAGTCCCGTAGCAATCAGGATTAAAGCAGGATTCAAAGGCAAAGTCTTTCCTTAGCAATCAGGAACAAAGCAGACAAGGCAAAGGCTGATGCCCAAGTGGGCTAGATCCAAACAGGGCAGCCAGCGAGCTGGACAGGCAACGTGCTTAGCAGGGAGGCCGCAAGGCCCGTTCAGGGATCCATGATCTTGAGATGCAAAAGTTGGCTCGAGATGGGGATCCTTTCCAATCCAACGGTTATAGTTCTGTAACCCTTTGAGGCCATACTATTAATAACACAGCTGCGCTGGGCAGGGGAAATCTCTAGGATGGAGGACCACCGCCTCCCAAAGATACTACTCTATGGTGAACTCACCACGGGTCAGCACAAGAGAGGCGCCCCCAAAAAGAGATATAAGGACTCCCTGAAACAACACCTCAGGCTCGGCCAGATTGATCACCAACAACGGTCCACCCTGGCCTCACATCGGGAGGCATGGAGACGCACTATCCACAATGCTGCGGCCTCTTTCGAGAAGACACGCTGAACGGGTCTCGAAGAGAAACGACAACGCAGAAAGAACCACAACTTGGAGGTTTTCTGCTGTGCTTTCTGCAACCAAACTTGCCTATCTCAGATTGCCCTTTTTAGTCATCAATGATGAGTCCTTCCTAAGAATCTTTGTTTGCGAAGTAAAGCCGAGAGATACAGATTTCTAATTTTGGGGGTTTATCAAAAGTTGAAGCTGACTTGATGGCATCTAACAAGTGGTTTTTTTTTTAAATAGATCTTTATTTGATTTTGCAAATTAAAAAAAACAACATATACACAAATGAGACATAGACTAGCAATACATATACTTGAACCCTCCCCACGTCTCCCTTCCCCCCTCCCAACCCACCCCCTTAAAACTGAGACACAGGACCAGACCCACAAACAAAAACACAGAAAACATACGATGACTTCCTAACCCAGAGCAGACAACCCCCTCTTTCCCTTTCTAGGCAATCAGTGCCTACCGTCTTCTCTAAAGTTTACCCCTAGTGGCTTTGTCTGTCTAACCCGGCTGAGGTTCCCCCTTTCGGGGTAGGTAATTCACAGGCGCTAAGGTTGGTGCTGTGTCTTCATTCTATCATTTGTCACAATTTTTTAAATAGTCTACAATTTTGGACCAGTCCGTTGACTTGATTTTGTTGTCATAGTCTAGAGCTCTCGTCAGGCAGTCCATCTTCTGGATCTCATGTAGTTTCTTCCTCCAATCCTCTAATGACGGGATTTCTTCGTTCTTCCAGCGTTTAGCCAGGCAGAGTCTTGCTGCTGTTGAACAATATACAAAACACTTCTCCATATTATAGTCCATTCCCGACCCCCTGTCAACCATGCCCAATAGATAGGTTTCTGGTTTGCATTTAAATTTAAACTGCAGTGCTTTCTGAGTTTCTTTATGTATACCTTTCCAGAAGTTTTTCACTCTCCCACATCCCCACCATAGATGGAAGAAGTTTCCTCCTCGACTTTACACTTCCAACATTTATTGGAATAATTTTTATTATACCTGGCAATTTTTCGGGGTGTCAGATACCATCTGTGAACCATTTTGATGATATTTTCTTTGAGTTCATATGCGTAAGTAAATTTGGAGTGTATATTCCATACTCTTGTCCATTTATCTAAGGGGATCTCTCGGCCCAAATTTTGGGCCCACTTCACCATACATTCTTTGATTGATTCCTCCTCTGTTTGCCATTCTATAATTTTCCTGTATAGTGTGCTAATCCTTTTCTGTTTTTTCCCCATTACCTGATCCCATGGGTTTGGGTTTGTCTCGAAACCCTGGACTTTGTCTTTTTGGTATATGCTTTGAATTTGTGAATAGTAGTACCAATTTATGTCATTATCTAATCCCTGTACTTCCTGGAAATCTCGAAGCACCCAGTTTCCCCCCTCTCTCTTTAGGAGGTCTGCATACCTCAACCATCTGCTCTTACCATATAGTCTCCGGTGGAATGCCTCCATCGGGGCGGTCCACAACGGGGTCTTCCTATAGAATCTCCCTCTGTATTTCTGCCAGACTCTTAGAATCCCCCCCCCTGATTACATGATCTTTAAATTCTATTTCCACTTTTGCTTTGTGGTATAGCATCTAACAAGTGTTGAACGCCTCACACGACCGAAACCTCTGCTTCTACAATCATTTCTCAGCCATTCAAAGCAAATGGCAATCAGAAGAAACATAAAAGAGCAAAACAAAGATAAAACACAAATCCCAAAATGTGTCAGCAACATGAAGAAAATCAAAACCTGGTCTAGAATGATGGGTTTTGCTGCCTTTCTTAAACGTCTCTGGGATTTGGCGAGAATAAAGTGCTTCGGGCAAAACAAATGCACCTCAGTGCTCAAAAGCGCATCTGTAGCAAGTGTGCATACAAAGCATTTCAAAGCAGAGGGAAAGGTTTGTGCTCTTCTTTGAAGTACGTATGCATAGCAACCATCCTAAGGAAACAGGGGAAAAAAACATACCGTAGTTGGCATCCAGTTGGTAGCATGGGCAAGTGTGATTTCACCTTACGTTTGTGTATGTTTGTCTTAGGGACCTTATCACATTAGTGGAGGAAAGCAGGGAAAAGCAGAGGGAACCGTCTTACTTCATTCCCTGCCGTTCCCTGTCTTCCGCCATTTGGAGTCGGGTAGCAGTCCATGTGCTGTGAAAACGTAGTCACACGGAGTCCCACCTATTTCGTGTGATGGCCTCCATAGGACTCTGTAGCATTTACAGATGTTGGTGCCCAAATGGGATCTTGGAACCAATTCCTAGGAGACCCCAAGGACCTAGTGCAACTATCTGGTGGTGTCCCCATATCCAAATGTAGACTGATGACATCCCCCCCTCTTCTCTTGGCTTTTCTTCGTGAACGAAGATTCTTAGGAAGGACTCATCCCATGCTTTTTACAAGCGTGTTAATGACTAAAAAGGGCAATCTGAGATAGGCAAGTCCGGTTGCAGAAAGCACAGCAGAAAGTCTCCTTGGGTGATGTTGTTTCCAAGTTGCGCTTCTTTCTGCGTTGTCGTTTCTCTTCGAGACCCGTTCGGCATGTGTTCTCGAAAGAGGCCGCAGCATTATGGATAGTGTGTCTCCATGCCTCCCGATGTGAGGCCAGGGTGGATCATTGTTGGTGATCCATCTGGCCGAGCCTCAGGTGTTGTTTCAGGGAGTCCTTGTATCTCTTTTTTGGAGAACCTCTCTTGCGCTGACCCATGGCAAGTTCACCATAGAGTAGTATCTTTGGGAGGCGGTGGTCCTCCATCCTAGAGACGTGCCCTGCCCAGCGCAGCTGTGTTCTCAATAGCATGGCCTCAATGCTGGTGATCCCTGCTTGCTCAAGGACAGCAACATTCGTCACATAGCCAGTCCAGTGTACATTTAGGATTGTGTGAAGACAGCGCTGATGGAAGAGTTCGAGGAGTTGTAGGTGTTGGCCATAGGTGACCCATGTTTCAGACCCATAGAGGAGAATAGACAGTATGATAGCTCTGTACACACTGATTTTGGTGCTTTGCCTCAGGTGCTTGTTGCTCCAGACTCTTTTGTGAAGCCTTCCAAATGCACTATATGCCTTTGATAATCTGTGATCTATCTCTTTGTCAAAATTGGCGTCTGAAGAGATGATGCTTCCCAGGTAAGTGAACTGCTGAATGGACTTAAGCACAGATTTGCATATGCTGACGTGGGGATGATGGTGTTCTTCCTGTGGTGTGGGCCGGTAGAGGACTTTCTTCAGGCTGACTTCCAGCCCAAGCAGCTCTGCAGCTGTTGCAAAGCAGGATGTGAGGCGCTGCAGGGCTGCTTCTGAATGGGCGACAATTATTTATTTATTTATTTATTTCGGGATTTTACCCCGCTCTTCTCAACCCCCGAGGGAGGGGGGACTCAGAGCGGCTTACAGTACGGCACAATTCGATGCCCACATAATAACAATATAAACCCCAAAACACTTCAACAATTAAAATACATTAAAATACATTAAAATACAACTACATTAGCACCATACACATTCACTCTGGATTAAAACAATGTTCAGTCCATAAAAACCTTGGCCATAATCACCCACTTTCATTAAAAACCAATCTAAAATGCTGCCTTGTGCTGGTGTACGAATGCCTGGTCCCACAGCCAGGATTTTACTTTTTTCCTGAAGGCCAGGAGGGATGTGGTGGATCGTACATCAATAGGAAGTGCATTCCACAGGCGGGGAGCCACCACCGAGAAGGCCCTATCCCTCGTCCCCACCAGCCTCATCTGAGACGTAGGCGGGAGCGAGAGCAGGGCCTCCCCGGATGATCTTAGATTACGAGGTGGGACATAGCGGCTGATGCGTTCGGACAAGTAAGCTGGGCCAGAACCGTATAGAGCTTTAAAGGTCAAAACCAGCACTTTGAATTGAGCCCAGAATTGGACAGGCAGCCAGTGGAGCTGACACAACAGGGGTGGTATGCTCCCTGTATGTAGCTCCCGTTAGCAATCTGGCTGCCGCCCGCTGGACTAATTGCAATTTCCGAACTGTCTTCAAAGGCAGCCCCACGTGAGAGTGCGTTGCAGTAATCTATTCGGGATGTGACCAGAGCGTGACGACCGTAGCCAGATCAGACTTCCCAAGGTACGGCGCAGCTGGCGCACAAGTCTTAACTGTGCAAAAGCTCCCCTGGCCACCGCTGAGACCTGGGGTTCCAGGCTCAGCGATGAGTCCAGGATCACTCCCAAGCTGCGAACCTGCGTCTTCAGGGGGAGTGTAACCCCATCCAACACAGGCTGTGCCTATGCCCTGTTCGGCCTTTCGACTGACCGGGAGGACCTCTGCCTTGTCTGGCTTCAGTTTGAATGTGATAGCCCTCATCCAGTCCGACACAGCGGCCAGGCACCGGTTCAAGGTCTGGACAGCCTCCTTGGTGACAGGTGGGAAGGAGTGACAGATCTGGACGTCATCTGCGTACAGATAACACCTTACTCCGAAACTCCAAATGATCTCTCCCAGCGGTTTCATGTAGATGTTGAATAACATTGGGGACAGAACTGAACCCTGAGGGACTCCACAGGACAACGGCTGTGGAGCCAAACAGGTGTCACCCAATGACACCTTCTGGGTTCGACCTTCCAGGAAGGATTGGAGCCACTGCAGAGCAGTACCCCCAAGCCCCATGTCTGCAAGGCGACCCAGAAGGATACCGTGGTCAACGGTATCGAAAGCCGCTGAGAGGTCCAGCAGAACCAACAGGGACACACTCCCCCTGTCGAGTTCCCGGCATAGATCATCTACCAAGGCGACCAAGGCTGTTTCAGTACCAGGGCAGCATTGTCTGCAAAAAGCAGCTCATGGACTAGATAGTTGAGAGTCTTAGTGCGAGCCCTCAGGCGGCTTAAGTTGAACAAGCTATCATCAGTACGATAGCGTATATATATGCCGTCTTCTTCTTCGAGGTCTTCCGTAGCCCTTTGGAGCATCGTGCTGAAAAAGATGAATGCGACCTCCGCTCAGCTATGAAACCCACTGGGAACAGATCTTGCCAAGAAAACCGCTGATAAGAAACGATATGAAGCACAACACAACAATAGTGTATATATATTTTTAAGAGAGAGAGAGATGAGAGCAGCATTGCTGAAAACCAAGTCAAACCAAAGAGCAAAGCAAGTCACAAAGCCTGCTAAAGGAAAAGGAATTTAGTCACATACGTTTTAACTGATTTCTGCTCACGGGCAATAATGAGTCCTTTTTATCACTTGGGGAGAGGTTTAAGTGCTCTCCAACAGAACAAAAGGCCAAAGGAACTGAAATGAGTAGCACAGCAGGCGGGAATTGGGGGTGAACTCTCCTTCAAGGGCCAACACAAGTCATTCCGCTGCTTAAGGCAAATCATCAGACGTGCCTTTCCCTTCTAACCCAGAAATGGAAAAGTTACTATTTAAGTCATTAGTTGCTGTTGTCCATTTTCTGTTGTACCTTTAATGTAATGCCATTTTGGTCCCATCTACACTAACATTATAATGCAGATTGAACTGGATTATGTGGCTGTGTAGACTCATATAATCCAGTTCAATGCAATTCAGTCTCCATTATGTGAGTCTATACTAACTATATAATGCAGTTAAAAAGCTTTATATGGCAGGATGGATGGGGGTTTTGTTACAGTGTTATAAAAGTAAGCTGTTGCAACCATCTCTTCCTCACATGTACTATATTACTCAAACCAGTGTGGGATAGTAATTTTAGCTTTGACTGATGACTCTGGAGTACAGTGTTTCAATGCCCGCAACATTGCTCAACTGGCTAGGAGGAAAGAGGGCCATAAAAAGCCATTTCTTTATGAGAGATTGTCACACCTCAACGGCCTCAGGCATCACTTTTGCTTGGACGGAGTTCCATCCAGGAGAATCAAGAAGTACTTTCCAAGCCAGCTTGCTTTGCTCTCAAGCCCTGTCCAGGGCCCCCCTGTCTTTCCCGTGAGAAGGCAGGGGATGCAATCATAACAAAGGCCTCTCAAGGTTGTACCATCCTAACTCCCTGATAGAGCAAGCGGGCTACAGGGGCTGAGAGCTCGACTCCCTCTCGCCCCAGATGTTCTTCACTAACAAGCACCGCATTCCAAGAGTACTGAGTTCACAAAACATACAGGAGACCATCAATCTTGGCTTTTGACATGCGACACAACTAAGGAACACTATAACTGCCCTGTGAGCCCCCATGCCGGTGTCTTGTACCAACAACGCATTTGGGAGAAGATCTCACGGGTTAGGCAAGTCGGGCCTTCCACCAAGCCTTGCCAGCCAGCCTGCTTCGGGCTGACTTGTTCCAATATTGCCTTGTTCCTGTTCGTCGTCGAAACCCAGTGATTGTTCCTGAAAGACTCTTTTACCTTTTGAACTCTTTGCCTTATAATCAACGCGTCCCAGCCTCACTTGCTTCGGCTGGGATTCCAAGAGACTCTTTGCACCCGGCTTGTGTTCCCGTTTTCCCGCTCGTGCTCCTTTTACTGCAGAGCACCCACACCCTTGCTGATTCCTGTTTGGCTGCTAGTTGGAGGCACTCTAAGGATTTCCTCCAACCTCTTTCCTATACTTACCTATTCTCAATAAAACCCGTTGTACCTCAGCTGCTGTGTGGTTTATCCAGGGGGGTCAGGTTGCCAAGGCCTCAGAGGGCGATAGAGGTGTGGTGAAGTCATATTTATTTGTTACAGGTTTTTAATGTGTTTGATATTTATATATATATATATGTATGTATATTGTAAGGGTAAAACTTAGCTAACCTTAAAGGGTTAACAGGAATATTCGCTGACAGAACCTCCAGGGAATTTCCGTTACCGTGGAAACAGGAGGTTGAAAGTTGCTCTGGAATCTTGAGATTCAAACTATGTCAGTTGGTGGTTAACTGCGAAGGCAGAAGGGTGTGTGTGGAGAGTTAGCGAGTCTGTTTTTAACTAGCTATCAGTGAGCGTTAAAAGACTCTGGTTCTACTCTGAGGGAGAGTAGCAGTGAAGCCTAACTCTACTCTGGGAGAGAGTAGCAGTGCAGCTGTGTTTAACTGCTAGGGAAGCAGTTTGATTTAGGACCAGCAGAGTGTAGAAAACTGCTAAGTTATTGGTTTTAGGAGTGCAGTGATATAGCATCAGACTGTATCTCCATAGTTAGTATATTGTAACCTTAAGAAAGTGCCTCTGAGTAGATATTGTAACCACCCAAGCTCTTGAACTATAAAACCTCTACGCTTAAACCTCTGTTTGAATAAACTTAATAGTTATTTGAGAAAAACATCTCTTCTAGTGATTCTCCCACAAGCCTTGAAAATCACTCTGTCCTAGTGGGTAGCCAAGCACAGTAAATTATATGGTGGCAGCAAGTGAAAATTAAAAGAGCCTTTACAATTTGGTGGCAGCGGTCAGGATAGTCGACCCTGTCACAGTTTTAGAATTGAATCCCTTCTTTACAAATGGCTTTATTAATTGAGATATGAGCCTGTGCAAACAAATGTATGGATAGCACACACCTACCAATTTCTGCCAATAGGATGACTTGGAAAACAGAAGCCAGGATGCACACAGTTTCCATGTGTCTCAGGAGCCCCCGGCAGTGCCATGGGTTAAACCCTTGTACAAGGGGCTACTGATATGTCTTTGGCTTTACCCCGAAAGAAACGAGATAGGAAGATGAAACTTTACATTTACTCCACATACCCTCCATTGATATTAACACACTTCTTACATCGGTATTCCAAGTTCTGTAAGCCTTGCAAAAAGGAGGATTTTGGTTGTGCCTCAAACCAGTCATTTGTAGCAGTCGTGGCATCAGAGATGGTGTGAAATCTGGTGCCCTTGAGGTGTTTCTTCAGGTTTGGAAACAGATGGTAGTTGGAGGGAGCTAGATCTGGTGAACAATGTGGGTGGTCAACCAGCTGGAAGCCTAGCTCCACCAGTTTTGCCATGGTCGCTTGTGCAGTGTGAGCGGGGGTGTTGTCTTTCAGGAACAAGATTCCTTTGGACAGCTTGCCGCGCCTTTTGGCTTTCAGAGCTGCCGTCAGTAGGTCCAAAAGGTCAACGTAATACCTTGCATTGATGGTGGAACCATTTTGAAGGTAGTCCACTAGGACCACGCCCAGGCCCGGATCAGGCCCTTTTGCCGCCCAAGGCTCCGAATTTTTGGGGAGATTTTTTTTTAAAAAAATTGGGGGGTCCGGATCTGCTGCCCCCCCCCCAAAAAGTGCCACCTAAGGCCATGGCCTAGGGTGGCCTTATGGGTAATCCGGGCCTGACCACGCCCCCCCTGATCCCAGAACACAGACGCCATCACCTTAGTGGCTGATTTTTGCACCCTGAACTTCTTTGGATGAGGAGACCCACGGTGCCTCCACCTCTTTTGACTGCTCCTTGGTTTCAGGGTCATTCAAATAAATCCAAGTCTCATCCATAGTGACCAGTCAATCCAGGAAGTTCTTATCAGTCCAGAAAGGCTGACAAATGGACCGGGAAGTTTCCACTTACATGCTTTTCTGATCTGTTATCAAACATTTGGGGGCCCACTTTGCAGATGCCTTTTTCCTGTTCAAATGGTATTAGATAATGACGCAAGCACATGCAGCTGCTTGCACAGCTGGTGCGGAGTTATGGACTGGAGTGCCACCAGTACGCTGATGACACCCAGCTCATTCTGAGGATGGAGGGCAGGCCGGGATCCGTCCCCGATAATTTCCAACGTTGCCTCGAGGCCGTTACTGGATGGCTGCGAGCCAGTAGGTTGAGGGTGAATCCGGCGAAGACGGAGATCTTGTGGCTGGGTCGCCCGGGTGGGGTAGGTGCCCAGCTTCCGACCCTGGATGGTGAGGCGCTATGCCCATCGGTGTCTGTGAAGAGCCTGGGGGTCCACCTTGACTCCCAGCTGTCCATGGAGGCCCAGGTCTCCATGGTCAGCAAGGCTGCTTTTTTCCATCTGCGCCAGGCTCGGAGGCTGGCCCCCTATCTCTCCCGGAGCGACCAGCCACGGTGATCCAAGCCACGGTCATCTCTAGGCTAGATTACTGCAATGCGCTCTACGTTGGCCTTCCTCTGTCGGCTATCCGGAGGCTCAAGCTGGTGCAGAACACTGCCGCCCGGCTCCTGTCTGGATCTCCAGCAGGTTGCCGCATAACACCCGTTTTGCAGGATCTGCACTGGCTACCTATTGAGCACCGGGTTGCCTTCAAAGTGTTGGTTCTTACCTTTAAGGCCTTATACGGCCTGGGGCCAGGGTATCTGAGGGACCGTCTCACTCCATATTGCCCATCGAGATCACTAAGGTCGGAGGATGCTAACCTCCTGGAGATCCCTTCGACAAGGTCAGCACGTTTAACATCGACCCGCCGGAGGGCGTTCTCAGTTATAGTTCCTACGCTATGGAACGCCCTCCCGGCCGAAACTAGGGCTCTGAGGGACCTGCTCCCGTTTAGGCGGGCTTGTAAAACCCACCTATTCAAGCAAGCGTTTGGAGAGTAAGCCTGTGCATTTTAGGAACGCTATTGCTGCATTGCTTAGCTGTTTTATCTGTTTTGTTGTTTTTATTCTGCCTTGTTTTATTGCTGTTTTTATTGTTGCCTTCGGCTCTTGTGAGCCGCTGCGAGCCCCTGGGAGTCGGCGGCATAGAAGCCTGAACAAATAAATAAATAAATAAATTCACGAGAAATCCCCATGATGCCTGCTAATTATGACTTATGCTCAATTGTGGTTGTATTATTGTGATTGTCATGTATCGGCATCATGTCGGTGCCTATTGTAAGCCATCCTGAATCCCACCTCGGGGGTAGAGACGTGACGGGGTAGAAATACCAGAAATAAATAAATAAATAATGAATATTTCTTTAGCTGAAATTCTCCGATTCTGCAGTATGAGATTGTGCACAGCATTGATGGTCTCCACAAGAACAACCACTCCCAGTCACACAGGACGTTCCGCATCATTGGCGCTGAAGTGGCCTGTTTTAAATTTGGCAACCCAGTTCTTACTGGTAGAATATGAAGGGCACGGACCCCCCAATGTCTGGGACATATCACCATGAATATCCTTTGTGGAATTTCCTTGCAGAAACAAGACTTTTATCACTCCTCTGGTCTCATTTCCGTGAATATAGCCTTAGACTGCCATTTTGTTTTCCCGCGTGCCTAGATCACTCTTGCCATAAGCTACAAACAAAATTTTGGAAACATATATTAGACACATAAGGCTTTCATGTGATGTAATATTCGTTACCATTGAAACAAAAAAAGAACACAAAGCCAAAGACTTATCAGCAGCAGCAGGCCCCCCCCGGTATCGGTAGGAGTGAAGACAGACAGATCGGAGGTTTTGAACCGGGGATAGCGCAGATGAGCTCCCTCTGTCAGCTCCAGCTCCACATGCGGGAACGTGAGAGAAGACTCCCACAAGGATGGTAAAACTCCTATATTCGAGAGAAAAGGAAGGAGACGTTGAGAGGCTACTGGATCTAAATTGTATAAGATTTGAAATAAAGACTAAGGTGCCTCGGAAGCTATCTCCTCTCCAGAGGAAGCAATAAGTAGTCGAGGTTGGCACGCTCAGAAAACAAAGGAAAATCCGAAGCCGTGGGAGAAGTCATCTCATGTGTTAATGTAGTTATGTTTAATTGTTGTCCTGCTACGTTATCTCCAGCCCAGGAACGAATGGGCATGTACACTGTTCCTATTGTTGACCCACCCCTTTCCCTTTTCCCCACGTCCCCTACCCCAAACCACGGATTGTAAGTTACCCCGAGGGTAAACTACCCCGATTGTAAGTGTCTTTGTTTGTATAATGTCTATTTTAAATAATAAAAACCTTTTATAAAAAAAAAAAAAAAAAGGATGGTAAAACATCCGGGTATCCCCTGGGCAACGTCCTTGCAGACGGCCAATTCTCTCACATCAGAAGCGACTTGCCGTTTCTCAAGTCACTCCTGACATGAAAAAAGTGTGTCCTTTTTTAAATAATTTATTTATTTACTTTATTTATTTACTTCATTTCTATTCTGCCTTTCTCACCCCGCAGGGGACCCAGGGCAGATTACAGTGTACACATTACATTTAGACACACAAACACACAAGACAGACAGAGGCAATTTAACATATGGCCACCAGGGGGAGCTGTCGCACTCCTCAGTGTGTTTTCTGGAGATCTTTTAATGACCTCGTAATTAATCAGTTAAATTAAGCCTCCCCACTAGGTGGTACCTTAATTTCCTACTTGACAGATGCAGCCGGCTTTCAGGTTGCAAAGGTCAACAACAGGCTACACAATTGGTTGAGAGCCCACCTCGGCCCGGGCAGGCCTCAAACTCATGACCTTCTGGTCAGTAGAGATCTTATGCAGCTGACACCCAGCCAGCTGCGCCACATTCCCGGTGCTTGCTATTACTTAGCATTTTCCTTTGCTTTAGTCGTATCTTAAAAGCTTTCCAGGAAGCTTTAGCAGGGAATCTACCAATGTGGTGTAGTGTTTTGAGTATTGGATTGCAACTCCGGGGACCAGGTTTAGATTCCGTGCTCAGCCATGCAATTTGGGTGAGACACTCATTCTCAATTGCAGAAAAACCCACAATAAGTTTTTTTTAAATGAACAGTTTGGTTAAAACAACATATCAGCACATAGCCCTATATGGATCTGAACCTTATAAGCTTTATAGGTCACTAGCTGTACCCGGCATGCGTTGCTGTGCCCTTTTTAGGAGATGCGAGAAAGTCCAATCATCCACGGTGTGCCCTCCTCTAAACTGCAGTTGGATGGAGTGTGGGTCATAGGGGGCATGGTGTGCCAAGTTGGGTCTTTATTGGTCTTGGTTCTGGGCCACAGTGGTCTGTGGGGAATGATGGGTTTTGAAGTACTACATATCCCATTTTCCATGGTGGTACTTCAAGTCCCATCATGCATGGTCGGTGTTCTGTGTGCCAAGGTAAGTTACTGTAAATTCAGGCCATACACAATGTCCCATGAGCTGAGGCCTAGTTAGGAACAGCAAGTTAATGAAGCCTTACTGTCAATTCAGGCCATACACAATGTCCAATGAGCTGAGGCCTAGTCGGGAGAATCAAGTTAATGAAGCCTTACTGTCAATTCAGAGCATAAACAGCTTCCCAGTAAGTGAGGGCTAGTTAGGGAAATCAAGTCAATGAAGCCTTACTGTCAATTTAGAGCGTAAACAGCTTCCCAGTAAGTGAGGGCTAGTTAGGGAAATCAAGTTAATGAAGTCTTACTGTCAATTTAGAGCGTAAACAGCTTCCCAGTAAGTGAGGGCTAGTTAGGGAAATCAAGTTAATGAAGCCTTACTGTCAATTCAGAGCGTAAACAGCTTCCCAGTAAGTGAGGGCTAGTTAGGGAAATCAAGTTAATGAAGCCTTACTGTCAATTCAGAGCGTAATCAGCTTCCCAGTAAGTGAGGGCTAGTTAGGGAAATCAAGTTAATGAAGTCTTACTGTCAATTTAGAGCGTAAACAGCTTCCCAGTAAGTGAGGGCTAGTTAGGGAAATCAAGTTAATGAAGCCTTACTGTCAATTCAGAGCGTAAACAGCTTCCCAGTAAGTGAGGGCTAGTTAGGGAAATCAAGTTAATGAAGCCTTACTGTCAATTCAGAGCGTAAACAGCTTCCCAGTAAGTGAGGGCTAGTTAGGGAAATCAAGTTAATGAAGCCTTACTGTCAATTCAGAGCGTAAACAGCTTCCCAGTAAGTGAGGGCTAGTTAGGGAAATCAAGTTAATGAAGCCTTACTGTCAATTTTAGGCGTGGTCTGTGATTTTTTTTGGGGTGTAAATTTTCGGTTGCAAGTGATTTGGCTGTTCGTGTTGGGGATTGGCTCAGGCCTTTTCCTTATTCTGTTTTGGCAGTTTATTATGGATCGGAATTTTCATGTTGGCTGGCCAGTGCAGCAGTTATGCAAATCCGCCCTTATTGGCAGCCAATCATGTTGTTCAGAATGTAGAGGCTGGGTGAGTCTTTGGCTGCCCTGGAGGATGCTGGTAAATGTAGTTTTATTTTTACTCGTTGTTTTGGGGGCCTTTTAGGTTTTGGGGGGGAAGTTTCTTTGCTACAAACGTACCTTGCTTGAGGCCTATTTCTGTTGGCAAGTATTGTGTTTCTGCGTTAAAGGTTTCTTTGTTTGAGGTATACATCACATGACGTGAACCCATTTATATAATAGATAACCTGCTGTAACTGAAACAGCCTGAGTCATTTGTGCTGGACATTATTGGCTGTCCCAGATGAAATTACCATATATCTCTTAGAACAGCTCAATATATCTAGTTCAGCATTGTCTACCATGATTGACAACTGAGAGTTTTCCTACCTTGCCTGGAAATGCATGCTCTTAAATTAGAGTTCTTCCCTGTCTAAAGGGTATGCTACATGACAGTACAATTGAAGACACATGCACCGAGGATAGGTATTTTTAATACAACAATGTCTATTTATATGCACACACATACAGAGATAGTGGAGTGAAGAGGACACCAAGTATGAGACTCATCAAAGGGAAGCAGGTCCATGTTTGAATTTATATTGAGGTGCCTGAATGTCCAAGTGCATCAATAAGCACTACAGCTGCAGATACAAACTCTCACCATAGTTACAGCCCTAGTTTCCAGCCTGGTTTCCTAATGAGGCTGAAAACTGCCAGGTATGTACGTATGTAGGGAGGCACAAACGGTGAGCTTGAAAAGCCCTTGCCATTGTTCAAATCCAGTCCATTAATGGTGAGATATGTCTGGAGGATAACACGTGATAACAGTTCAAGTGAGCCTAATTAAAATTAATCTTCCGCATCTTATTTGCGTTGGTTTTATTAATGTCACTCGATTCTCCAAAATTAAATAAGGTGAAGAGTGTTTGTACCCATTCATTTTCTCTATTAGCATTTGTGACACAACTGTGAAACATTATTTGTGGAAGAAGAACGGCAGCAATTGAGATGGGCAGGGATTTTTTCTCTCTCTTGTCTCTAGGCTGATAAGGTCACTCTTTGCAAGATTATATCTGGAATAATACATCGATGCCATCTGAAGCTGCTTGGTTTACTTTTATTTATTTTTTATTTTTATTTATTTATTGGGGCTTCTTCGCCGCCGACTCCCGGGGGCTCGCGGCGGCTCACAGAGCCAGTGGCACAACGCCACAGGTTAAAACATAAAAACAGTTAAAAACAGTTAAAACAATTAAACAGCAAAATGCAATATAACAATTGAGCAGCAGGCTAGATGTATTCTGTTTCCAATGAATATGTATTCTGCTTCTGTTTGGAGCCTGTGATTCAGAAAAGGACAGAGTGGCGGAGGCAACGTCTTTGCGTAAACAAGGGTACCCTTCACGCGCTTGAAGTTTGCTTTCAGTTTAATTTGCAGAGAGATCAGCACACAGTTTTCATTGGGGAATTCTAAGAGCAATTACCATATATACTCAAGTATAAGACAGCCTGAATATAAGCTGAGGGCACCTAATTTTATCTCAAAAAACTGGGAAAACTTATTGACTCAAGTATAAGCAGCAGCTACTGGTAAATTTCAATACAGAAATAGATGACAATAAAATTACATTATTTGAGGCATCCATAGGTTAAACCAGTGTTTTTCAACATTTTTTGAGCTGCGGCACACCTTTTACACTTGCAAAATCCTGGGGCACACCACCAACCAAAATGACACAAAATGACACTCTAACACAGTGATACACATAGTTAATATGTTTTTGAATGTATTTATACACTCAGTGTGAAACCTGGGCCTGTTTCGATGAACACAACATAGATATCCTGGCAGGAATGGCAGAAAGACACAAACTTCCCACACAGAACTCCCATAACCAAGAGAAAAGGCTATAAGAGTTTGGTGGGCATTGACCTTGGGTTTTGGAGTTGTAGTTCACCTATATCCAGAGAGCACTGTGGACTCAATGTTGGATCAGGACCTAACTTGGCATGAATACTCAATATGCCCAAATATGAACACAGATGGAGTTCAGGGGAAATAGACCTTGACATTTGGGAGTTGTAGTTGCTGGGATTTATAGTTCCCCTACAATCAAAGAGCATTCTGAACCCCACCAATGATAGAACTGGGCCAAACTTCCCACACAGAACCCCCAGGAGGCAAGAGGAGGTCTCTACTTGGGAAAATGGAGGTGGGCCTTCCCAATGCATGGAGAGGGAGAGACCAAGTAGACAACGGGTGGGGAGGGGGGTGGTTGTAATTTTGTGCCTTTATCGAGGTACGTTTCTTAGGGTTTTTATACTTCAACACACTCTACTCCCCCCCCCCCCCCGGTAGGTTCCAATTTCCCACGGCACACCTGATGATCGCTCACGGCACACTAGTGTGCCCCGGCACACTGGTTGAGAAACACTGGGTTAAACGTTTTTGAATACTTACATACAACTGTAATTTAAGATAAGACTTCCAACTCTGATTAAACCATTATTCTAACATTTAATGTAAATGTGCTTACGTATCCTTCCAATAATAATAAAGAGTATAATAATATATGTAATAATAATAATAGAGTAAAATAATGAAAATGTAATAATGGTAATAATAGAGCAAATAATAAATGTAATAATAAGGCAGATTAATAAATATAATAATATTTATTTATTTATTTATTTATTTAAAAATTTTGTGCCCCGACCTTCTCACCTCCATAGAGGGACTCAGACCTGCGTACAGCAAAATTCAATGCCATACAAAATTTGAAACATCTTAAAATAGCATATTAAAATACATAAAAACAGAGATACATAAAACCACATTCAGCTCGGTCTTAAAAAGTGGTCACCCATTTCAGATTGAAATCAATCTCAGCTTATTCTGGGAAGGCCTTGTTCCACATCCAAGTCTTCACCCGCCTCCTGAAGGACAAAAGTGAGGGGGCAGATCTAACCTCCCTTGGGAGGGAGGTCCACAGCCAAGGAGCCACAACAGAGAAGGCTCCCGTCCCCACCAGATGCGCTTGCGAAGATGGCGGGATCGAGAGCAGGGCCTCTCCGGAGAATCTTAATGTCCTTGATGGTTCAGAGGGAAAGATTCGTTCGGACAAGTAAACTGGGTCGGAACCGTATAGGGTTTTGTAAGTTAAAACCAGCACTTTGAATTGTGCTCGGAAGCTAATTGGCAGCCAGTAGAGCTGGCGCAGCAAGGGAGTTGTATGCTCCCTGTGCCTCACTCCTGTTAGTAACCTGGCTGGAGCAGACCCAGTACATAACATCAAGTGGACGTACAACTTAATCTAGCCCACTATAAACAAGTGAAGATCCCCCCAGGGTACAGAGAATATATAAATACAATCGCGCTACAGCATACTACATTTCCCAGACGCCAGCGGGCGTGGGCGGAGGTGACGTCAATGAGTCCGAAATCCGTAATTTCCTGTTGGCGGAATAGCGCTATCAGTGCCTACAAGTTCCAGAAGGCTAAGCGGCACGCCAGGGGAGGAGTCCACGTCGTCTCGCAGTGCAGGAGTCTCCGTGACGCGTTGGCGGTTCTCGCGGTAGCAGGCGGTGGTGAATCCCGTGAGGCTACAGTCGCGTAGTCTCGCGAGATCTCGCCAGAGGGGATCCAAACCCGGAAATGATGGGCAAAATATGTATAATAAACAGGCTGCCGAGCGTTGGACTAATTGCAATTTCCGAGCAGTCTTCAGAGGCAACCCCACGTAGAGAGCGTTGCAGTAGTCTATTCGAGATGTAACCAGGGAATGGACTACTGTGGTCAAGTCAGACTTCCCAAGATACGGGTGCAGCTGGCGCACAAGCTTTAACTGTGCAAAACCTCTCCCGGCCACCGCCGAGACCTGGGGCTCCAGGCTCAGCGATGAGTCCAGGATAATTCCGAAGCTGCGAACCTGCGCCTTCAGGGGGAGTGTAACCCCATCCAACACAGGCTGTAACCCTATGCCCTGTTCGGCCTTTCAACTGACCAGGAGTACCTCTGTCTTGTCTGGATTTAGTTTCAATAATAGCAATAATAATAAGCATAAAATATTAAATGTAATAATAATAAATAAATAAAGTAAAAAAAATAAATCTAATAACAATAATAGTAAAGTAATGCAAATGTAATAACAACAAATAGAGTAAAATAAGAAATATAATAATAACAACAACAACTCAGTAAAATAATAAATAACTTTGACATGGGTATATACCAGGGGGGGGGGCTTTTTCAGCCTAAAAAAGACTGGAAAACTCAGCTTATATAGACAGTATATACTTTTTTCGTTATTAAAATTTACGGTGCAATCTACCCATATGTTTTCCTGCTAAAGCTGAACTGTTCTGATAATTTCAAATGTATTGTGCAGAATTTTTCACTGGGTGGGCCTTTTTGGATCCCATTCTCTCCCTGAATGAATTCTGTCTTCTCATTTCCCATAAAACCACTGCCCACTGTCTTCGCGATCATTTATTTATTTATTTATTTCAGGATTTTACCCCGCTCTTCTCAACCCCCGAGGGGGGACTCAGTGCGGCTTACAGTACGGCACAATTCGATGCCTACATAATAACAATATAAAACCCCAAAAAACCCTTCAACAGTTAAGATACATTAAAATACATTAAAACAGCTGCCTTAGCATCATACATATTCATTCCAGATTAAAACCATGTTCAGTCCATAAAAGCACTGGTCCTCTTCATCTACTTTCTATTTAAAATCCAGTCCTAAAATGCTGCCTAGTGCTGGTGAGCAAACGCCTGGTCCCACAGCCAGGATTTTACTTTTTACCTGAATGCCAGGAGGGATGCGGTGGATCGAACATCGATAGGGAGCGCATTCCACAGGCAGGGGGCCACCGCCGAGAAGGCCCTATCTCTCGTCCCCACCAACCGCATCTGGGAATTAGGCGGGAGCGAGAGCAGGGCCTCCCCGGATGACCTTAGATTACGAGGTGGGACATAGCGGCTGATGCGTTCGGACAAGTAAGCTGGGCCAGAACCGTATAGAGCTTTAAAGGTCAAAACCAGCACTTTGAATTGGGCTCGGACTTGGACAGGCAGCCAGTGGAGCTGACACAACAGGGGGGTGGTATGCTCCAGCCATTTCCTTAGCCAGAATGTTTTTTAAATCTTTGTGCAATGCCAGGCTCCAGAGGCATGTGTTTCGGGGCAGGATGGATGTGCGATCACTGCTGGAAGAATAATCCTCTTGAAAAGTAGTTCTATGGTCGTAGTTGTTTTTGTTCTGTATTTGTTTGTTCCATGATATATTTTCCTAGTTTTCAAAACCTAATTTAAAATACCGAAATAGGACAATAATGGGATGCAGTGTTGGATAGCTTCCACTACAGAATATAGAGATAACCTTAATGGGCTGTGATTCCTATTGTTTCTTCAGCCAACAATGATACGGTTTCACTTTCACATTTCATTTCTAGATTGATGATCTACTTTTTGTTCCAAAGGGAAGCCCAAAGCAGGCAGTAATTACATGTTCAGAAATGCAATACCGAGACACCTTTCATTAATAATATCAGCTCAATTAATATATCTCACTGAACATTCAAGAACATTAACTCAATGCAATCTGACAGTCCAAACATTTCGGTAAAGGGAATAAGAAGAAGAATACACATAACGTCAATCAAACGTTATCATTGTTATAGTCTATCAGCCAGTTTAGCAAAGCACTGTATTCGCAATTTCGGCATCCAACAATCCCACCAACCATGGCTCAAAGACATTCAGGGGAAAATTCCCTCAAGCAGACCTTGATTTTGCCATGAATAGAGCATGATGCTGATGTGTTGACATACCCTGTTGTAGTCTCCTGCTATTTCACAAATCCCCAAGCTCTCGCCAGCACTCATTTCAGTTGCTTCCCATTTATATAAGGCAGTGTTTCCCAACCTTTTTTGAGTTGCGGCACACTTTTTACATTTGCAAAATCCTGGGGCACACCACCAACCAAAATGACACAAAATGACACTCTAACACAGTCATACATATAGTTAATAGGTTTCTAAATGTATTTATACACTCAGTGTGAAACCTGGGCCTGTTTTGATGAACTCAACATAGATATCCTGGCCGGAATGGCAGAGAGACACAAACTTCCCACACAGAACTCCCATAACCAAAAGAAAATGCTATAAGAATTTGGTGGGCATTGACCTTGAGTTTGGGAGTTGTAGTTCACCTATATCCAGAGAGCACTGTGGACTCAAATAGTGTTGGATCAGGACCAAACTTGGCATGAATACTCAATATGCCCAAATATGAACGCAGATGGAGTTCAGGGGAAATAGACCTTGACATTTGGGAGTTGTAGTTGCTGGGATTTATAGTTCTCCTACAATAAAAGAGCATTCTGAACCCCACCAATGACAGAACTGGGCCAAACTTCCCACACAGAACCCCCAGGAGGTAAGAGGAGGTCTCTACTTGGGGAAAGGGAGGCGGGCCTTCCCAATGCACGGAGAGGGAGAGACCAAGTAGACAAAGGGTGGGGAGGGGGGTGTTTGTAATTTTGTGCCTTTATCGAGGTAGGTTTCTTAGGGTTTTTATACTTCAACACACTAGACTCTCCCCCCTCCCCTCCTGGAGGTTCCAATTTCCCACGGCACACCTGAAGATCGCTCACAGCACACTAGTGTGCCCCGGCATTCTGGTTGGGAAACACTGATATAAGGGCACTACTTTACTACTTTACTGTATATATGAGACTTCAGCATCCACAGATTTTGTTATCCACAGGGGGTCCTTGAATCAAACACCAGGCCTACTGTATACAGTAGGGCTGTTATACAATTTTGGATATGCCCGAATTTTGGAAGTTTTCGGATACTTCCGACTTTTTAAGCAATTTCGAGAGCAGCCCTCCCAACAGAAATTCCAAAATCCGAATTCCGAATTTTGGGATTCCGAATTCCAAATTCCAGATGTCATTTCTGAATTTTGTTGCTGATTGCTCATTGGCTGATGCCTAACAGCTGACTCTCCCTTCTGCTGATTTTTTTGCCCATTTTTGAAAGTGGACGCCATTTTTGAAGACTTCTGAAGACTTTCGAATTTTGGAAATACTTCCAAATCAATTTCGAAATTTATCAGATTTTTTTCAGAAGTCTAAATAATCCAAAACGCAATCTATGACTACATCTGAAACGAGTTTTGAAACTTTTAAAAAAAATAAAACAGCCCTAGTAATTCAAGAATTAAAGAGCAGCTAAATATCTCTGGCTTTTTCTTTTCTCTCTGGCTTTTCTTTCCGAACGAAGATTCAGGAAGGACTCATCTCACGCTTTCTACAAGCGTGTTGATGACTAAAAAGGCCAATCTGAGATAGGCAAGTCAGATTGCAGAAAGCACAGCAGAAAGTCTCCTTGGGTGATGTTGTTTCCAGATTGCGGTTCTTTCTGCGTTGTCGTTTCTTTTCGAGACTCGTTCGGCGTGTCTTCTCAAAAGAGGCCGCAGCATTGTGGATAGTGCGTCTCCATGCCTCCCGATGTGAGGCCAGGGTGGACCATTGTTGGTGATCAATCTGGCCGAGCCTGAGATGTTGTTTCAGGGAGTCCTTGTATCTCTTTTTGTGGGCGCCTCTCTTGCGCTGACCCGTGGCGAGTTCACCATAGAGCAGTATCTTAGGGAGGAGGTGGTCCTCCATCCTAGAGACGTGCCCTGCCCAGCGCAGCTATGTTCTCAATAGCGTGGCTTCAATGCTGGTGATCCCTGCTTGCTCAAGGACAGCGACATTCATCACATAATCAGTCCAGTGACTGATTTACTGATTTATGCCTCTCCATTGGCACCCCCTTGTCGTGGGGGAGAGGCATAAATCAATAAATCAATAGACGATTTTAAAATGCACATGCACACAAGGTGGCCGTATCACAAGTTTCCTTGGCCAAGTTTCTTCAGAGGGAATGGTTGGCCTTTGCCTTCTTCCTCTGATGCTGCGAAAGGGGAATTGCCCAGGGTCACACTTGAGATTCCACGACTGAGCAAGGATTCGGTTTTCAATGCTCAAACCACTACACTGCATTGTCTCCTTTTACAAAAGGGTTTTAATGTTCTCTAATGACCACAGATGTTTCCTGAATGGATCATTAAGCTGTAGAAAGACTCACAGGATGCCAGGGCTTTGAGATCTGTCGGAGAGGGCTTTCTCCCAGCCCAAACAACATCTGGAGAGAGCCTACTTGGAGGGTGTTCCCAAGTCCTGAATTGTCTTCCTTAGAGAGTCCAGTTGGTTCCTTCTGTTCTGTCCTTCCACCAGCAGACAGATCTCTTTCTCTATTTGGGCAAGTGGTTGGCCTTTAATTAGTTGCAACAGATGTACTTTTAATAGCGGGGGGGGCTCTCTACTGTGTCTGATTTTAATTTGCATAATTCGTTTTGAACAACTTAGAATCCTAGAGTTGGAAGAAACCTCACGTGCCATCCAGCCCAACCCCATACTGCCAAGAAGCAGGAAATTGCATTCAAAGCACCCCTGGCAGATGCCCATCCAGCCTCTGTTTAAAAGCCTCCAACCAAAGAGCCTCCACCACACTCCAGGACAGAGAGTTCCACTGCTGAACGTCTCTCACTTCTTTATTCTATTTTACTGTACTAGTTTGAAATCACTGTAAGCTGCCTTGAATCATATGCAAGAAGAGACACGATACTTTTATCCAAGGTAATGCAAAGAAAACATACAAACATACATTTTGATATGCAAAACTACACAATTATATACTACTAGCTGATCCCGGCACGCGTTGCTGTGCCTTATTTAGGAGATGTGAGGATGTCTGGGTATGTACAGTAAGTGTTGGAAATGTTGTGACTATGTTTTTTGTGTGTGTTTATATGTGTATGTTTGTGTGTATATATGTGTGTGTGTTTATTTTTGTGTGTATATATATGTGTGTTTGCGTGTATGTTTATGTATGTATGTGTGTTTGTATGTGTATGTGTGTGTATATGTGTATGTATATATGTATATATATTTGTGTGTGTGTCTGTGTATTTATGTTTGTTTGTGTATGTATGTATATGTGTATATTTGTGTCTGTATATGTGTGTTTTTTTGTATTTATTTGTGTGTATATATATATATGTGTGTATGTGTTTGTATGTGTGTATATATGTGTGTGTATATATGTTTATGAGTGGGTTTATGTGTATGTATGTGTGTATATATATGTGTGTGTGTATATGTATATGTGTGTGTATTTATGTGTATATATGTATATGTCTATGTTTTGTGTATGTGTGGTAATGTTTGGGGGGTTTTTTTGTGGGTGCCATTAGTAAGGTGTTTTGTTAGTTTGCCTGTCCGTTTCTTCTGTTGGTCGTCCTTACTCGTCAGCTCCCTGTGGTGGTGGTGGGGCGATGGGGGACCTTCGGTAGGAGGGCGTGTCATCCTTCGGCCTCTTCTTCCGGGAGTGGCTGGGAGGTTGGACGCCGCTTCATCGGGCACATTTTGGAGGCATGGGACTACACTTCCCAGAAAGCCCCGTTCCAGATTTCCTGCGAGCGGCGCGGAGCCTTCTGGGAGGTGTAGTTCAGTTTTTTTTCAGGCGCCGCATGGAGCCGGGTCGCGCGGGCGCCTTTTCCGCTGCGTCCTTGGCCTTTATCAGCGGCTGCCATCCTGTTTTGGACCCGGGCCGTGCCGTCGCCTCCTTGGCCTTTTGCCCCTGTCCTCTGCCGCTTCCAAGCCGGTCCAAGGCCGAGGATGCGATGGCGTGGCCTGGGTCCAAAACGTGGCCTGGGTCCAAAACAGCTGCCGAGGAAGGCCAAGGATGCGGCGGAGAAGGCGGCCAAGGCGGCAGGCGGGTGTCCCGTGTTGAGGAGCGGCGTGGAAGCGGCGGAGGAGGTGGGTAAGGAGTCGGCGGCGCGGGTGGGGTGGGAGGGAGGAGGAGGGGCGGGGCCAAGGGGAGCCTGG
Source organism: Anolis apletophallus (assembly GCA_030556195.1). Classification (NCBI taxonomy): domain Eukaryota; kingdom Metazoa; phylum Chordata; class Lepidosauria; order Squamata; family Anolidae; genus Anolis; species Anolis apletophallus. The sequence continues at coordinate 203,498,413 of JARBWK010000003.1, forward strand.
GTGGGAGGGTGTGTTGGAGGAGGAGGAGGTGCGGGGCGTTGCGGCGTGGAAGCGGCGGAGGAGGTGGGCATGGAGGCGGCCGTGCTTGTGGGGTGCGGGAGCTGCGTATAGGCGGCGAAGGTAGTGGAGGAGGTGTACTCGGTGGCGGTGGCACGGGGCCGGGTCCTGGAGTGTATGCTCGGTATTGTGACGTTGTGATGGCGGCCATTTTGTGTGTCAGGGGTTTTTGCGCATGCGTGGTAATGTTTTTTTTCGGGGGATGTTTTGGGGGTGTTCTGTTGGTTTTTGGGGTGTTTTTGTGGGTGGGTGATGTACCTCGTGGTGGGGATGAGTGGCCCTGGGTTTTGTTGTGTGTGTGGGGAATGTAGTTTTGGCGTGCATTTGCCCCGTTGCACGACCACTTCCCTTTTATATATATAGATAGATATCAAAATCAATATTGATACCTATCTGCTTATGAATTTTCCACTCTCTGTTATTATTCCTTATTAGTCTACTCCAGGGGTGCTCACACTTTTTCAGCATGCGAGCTACTCTTAAAGCAACCAAGTCCAAAAGATCTACCTCCCCCCGCCGCTGTGTGCTCCCGCGCGCTGCACGGTCTCGCCGCACGCTCTTGCCATCGCGCATGCTCCTGCTGCTGTTTTCTGCCCGCACAGCACTTCTTCCGCCTGCGGGGCATTGCAGGAAGGAGAAACCACGAGGCGGGGCATCCAGCGGAGGCTGTACAGCTGCTTCTGGACGAGAGAGAGGCAGACTGCTCCCTCTAGAGGCCCCGCCTCGCGCTTCCTTCTTCCCGCAATGCCCCGCAGGTGAAAGAAGCACCGCGGAAGCCAGCAGCAGGAGCGCGTGTGCACGCACGGTGTGTGCGCGCATGGGAAGAGCGCCCCATCCGGCTGGTCAGGCCTGAAGATCACTTGGAAGAGGGCCGAAGATTACTTGTAGCTCCCGAGCTACCTAATGAGCACCCCTGGTCTACTCCCTTTAAACCAGTGGCTCCCAATCTTTAGTCTTCTGGATGTTTTGGGCTTAATCTCCCACAATTCCTAACAGCTGGTCAACTGACTGGGATTTCTGGGAATTCAAGTCTAAAACAACTGGAGGACCAAAAGTTGGGAACCAGTCCTTGAAATAATAATGTAATCACACCTTCACTTAGGGAAACACTCTTCTGATTTATGAATCCCACCGGTAATAAATTCTCATCAATGTGAAAAGGTCCCCATCTAGTTCGGCAAAGCTTTCTTCTTAATGAGCATAGTCAACTTCTCCATTTCTGCTATTTCAATTACTACACTTTTAAAAAAACAAATGATAAATGTAAAGATTCTCATTATGGTATTTTCCCCATATACATATACTGAAGGATGCATGGCTCTGTCAAGATTCATATTTAATATCCCAAAATCGACCCATGGTGTCGCAGCTAATGCCAGTTCAGAGAGTCAAACCCATTTGAAGTGTAAATAGTTTGTTTTAATATTCACGGACTCTCTGAAGATAGGTATTTGCAAAACAAAAGCACTTAATGGTCAGTGAAAACGCCAACAAAAGGAAGCCTTAACCGGCATGAAAACAAACAGGGAGGAAAAGCCTGCATTCAAAACGCCAAAAACTCTTTAGCAAAATCAAAGCAAAACAAACAGGGAAAGGCACGCTGAAGGCAGCAGAGAAGGTGTCGTCAGAATCAATCCAAGGTCATCGGCATTGAAGTCGTCAAAGGGTTGTCCAAGAAGGTATCCAAAGGGGCGGAGGAGAGACTTAATCCAGGAGCCAGGACAAGGTCAAGGAGAGGAGATGGACGTAGAAGCGAAGACACAACCCACAGTCCAACTGGGGAGCAATCCAGTGGAGTTCAAACCCCACCACAGGAAGCAGCAGAATCAGTCTGGAAACAAGGCTTCAAGATGCAAGATGACAGGATGCAAGAGTCCTAGGATCCAAAGGCAACTCCTTGCTAGCCACAGAGGTTAGTCCCAAAATGCCTACCTTTTGAGCTCACTACAAGTCAGATCCACTTGATGAGGTCGACGCCCTGTCATCAGCCTCAGGTGTCACTCTCCCAGCAGCTGCTGACCTTGACTGACCCTCCAAGATTTCCACCTGTGGTTAAGACTTAGAAGATCCCACCCATTGTCTGGGGACTCTGAGGGCCAATCCCGATCATCAGGGAATCCTACCGAGGTGTCTGAACTTGTGGGCTCCTCACAAGCCCTCTGAATTTATCTTACTTGAGTCCAATCCATTTCAGTGGAAATGTCCTCTGTACTCTGACTCCCATCATTCCCAGAGAATCCCTCAAATGTCTCAGAGTCTGTAGGTGCTGTAATTATTTGCTTGACTCTCTTGAGTTGCAAGTGATCCTCTTCACTTGACTCACGAGTAAGCCTCTTTCTGCAAACACCAGTACTCCTGTTACAAACAGCCCCACCCAGTTCCATATTCTCCCCAGATGCTGAGCCATCAGAGTCTTCTGAATCACTACTATCAGTAGCAGCTGGAGGCTCAATCATAACACATGGGGCCTCCTAGTTTCCTGGGCCCCTTTTGCCTTTGAAGTCCTATCAATAATATTTTAGGGTACATCTACTTTGTAGAATTAATGCAGTCTGATGGCATTTAACTGTTATGGTTCAATCTTATGGGATCCTAGGAACTGTAGTCTGGTGGGTCACCAGCACTCTTGAAGAGAAGGCTACTGTGATGCATTCTACATGGGGCTGCCTTTCAAAAAGGTTCAAAAATTCAATGATTTTTTCAATGATCTGCAGGAAGACTGCTAATGGGAGCAGATGTAAGAGGACATACTACTCCACTCCTGAAGCAGCTTCACGGGTTGCCAGTTTGTTTCTGGGCCCAATTCAAGCTGCTGGTTTTGACCTTTAAAGCCTTTCATGGTATCGACCCAGACTACTTGCAACAGCGGCTCCCACAATACACACCAGCAAGAACTCTCAGATCTAGTTGGGAAAGGCTGGTGTCATCTAAGTTCCATGATTTGCTCAGGTTCAAGATTTCCAGAGAGGTGTCCTTTTGAGGAGTGGCACCCCTCCTTTGGAACGCTTTCCCAGGGGAAATAAGGGCAGTGCCCTCTCAGTTGGAGTTTAGGAGGAGCCTTAAAACCTATCTTCCTAAGGAAGCCTTTGACTGAACTCAGAACTTACAAAGTTGGGGAGGAACCTGGACTGTATGATGTATTTATTGGTGGTTTTAAAGTTTTAATGGTCCAACAAGCAGCAGCCAGACTGCTCACCAGAGCGCCATACAGGGAGCATACCACCCCCTGTTACGTTGGCTCCAATGGCTGCCAGTTTGCTACCGATCACAATTGAAAGTGTTTCCCTATGACGCACCTTCCCCCCATCCTAAACTGAAAGTTTGTCCCCACTATTTCATTTTCTTGGGCCCCCTCATTTGCTATCTCCTACTCATTTTATCATTTTATCATTTTATCATTTTATCGTGTCCATTTGGCATACCCATCCTATTTGGTACTTGTGTGTGAATTTCCTGTATTATTTCATTTATTATTGTTATTGTATATTATTATTAATGTATTTTGTTTTGTATTTTGCATCTTACTGTGTTGTATAGTATTTTTTGAAAGGCTTGGCCTCATGTGAGCCACCCCGAGTCCCCATTGGGGAGATGGGGCGGGGTACAAATACAGATTATTATTATTATTATTATTATTATTATTATTCGGGAGACACATTATTAATTGGCAATCAGTTCCTTCCTATAAAGACAGTCATTCAACCAATAGCGAATGGTGATATTTGTTTTCATTAATCATAAGCCAAATGTGATGTTATTTATTAATTTCTTAAATGTTGTATTCCAGGGCTGTCCAACTGCCAGCCCGGGGGCCGCATACGGCCCCCCAGCCCCTTCTCTACGCCCCCCTAAGCTTTTAAATAATAAAAAATTAGTTAATTAAATTAAAATATTTTTAAAAATTACCCACTTCCGGGTTTCAGAGCAAGTATCGCGAGACTACGGAAGCCACACGGGATTTCGCTCTCAACGCGAAATCTCGCCTGCGTTGAGAGCGAAATCCCGTGTGGCTTCCGTAGTCTCGCGATACTCCTGTTGCCAAAATCTCGGCTACTTAATCCCTGCGGCCCACGCAGACGTGATTTGTACCTTCCCGGCTGCTGCCTCGCTCGGTCGTCACTTCTGCTTGTAATCCGGCTGTTCCTGGATCCCGCGTGTTTGGGAAAGTAGGCTAACCTTTATGTTATTATTATGTAATTGTGTATTTGAATGCCCCCCTGCATTTAATGTTAGTAAAATATTATATTTATTTTATAATTAATAATGCAACTAGGAATTGTAAGTAAATTGGAGCCGGGGGAGGGGCGGAGCGGAGCCGGGGCAGACCCACGCCCCCAGGTCATCAATGACCGGAATTCAGGGCCCCTGGGAAGTTGGACAGCCCTGTTGTATTCCATTGTTCTACTTTCACTTGACTTAGCCGATGGTTTGTTGACCGAAATAAAGGCTACTGACTGACTGACTGTCACTACACCCAACAACAAAGAAAGTCAATTTTGAGGCAGCTAGCCTGCTATTTCGAGGAAATTCATTCGTCCCAAGCTGCCACGCACACATTCTCTTTTATTGTTGCAGAAAAGCTTTGCTCTTCTTTTATGCTTCTACCAAATGATGGGACCATAAAGCTCGGACTGCATTGAGAACGCAGAGCATGTGAACACTCCACGTGCAGATGCTGGACCTGCTAAAGCAGGAAAATCTGGAGGTCTGGTTTGGAAGAAAAGAACCAGAATTCTGGGACAGTTTCTGATTAAGAACATAAAAAGGAATAGCCTATTTCTGCCACACCTTTTTGTCCAAATAACTGGTTCTATGGCATATTATAACCAGACCCGTTTGACTCAGCTCCAATTGCATCCTGAATTCTGAATTGCATTAAACGGATCTGGCCAAGCCTGTTCCAGATGCCGCAGGCGCATACACGTCACCTGTGTGATCTGCTTTCCTACACAATTCCCAGGGAATTAATTTTTGGCAGTTGATATATCAAGGCTGGGTTTGGAGTTGGGAAGAGTGGAGGATTCTGGGCCCATCTTTTTAGTGCTTAGTGTGCTTTAGTCCCACCATCTCTTCTGCTACACATTCTTTCTCTTGCAACTTGTTGGATCTTTGTTATATACACCTTATGGCTGGTAAAATCTTCATCTTCCTCCTATAGCTGGAATGGTAGGCCCTTCACTTTAGACTAGAAAACCCTGCAAAAGTGGAAAACCCACAAATAATAAAACTACATTTTTATTATTAATTAATTAATTAATTAATTAATTAAACTTGTACACTGCCACTCCGTGAGGGCTCGGAGCGGCTCACAATCACATAAAAACACAACAGGAGTAAAACAACGTGTTAAATTAGACTAAAAAGTAAGGTTTTCCAGCTTAGCAATCAAAGGGTAGCTGGAAAAGTTGGGTCTTGCAGGCCTTGTGGAAAGATAGTAAATCCTGCAAGGCCCGCACATCACTTGGAAGAGTATTCCAGATTGACGGCTCCACTACAGAAAAGGCTCTGCGCTGGGTCGATGTAAGACGGATAGCTTTAAAGGACAGCACTTCAAGGAGGTTCAGTTGTTCGGAACAAAGTGACCTCTGGGGTTGAAAGGGGAAGAGACGGTCCCTCAGATACAGCGGCCCCAGACCTTGCAAGGCCTTGAAAGTTAACACCATCACCTTGAAGGTGATCCGGTGCTCAACCGGAAGCCAGTAGAGCTGCTGGAGGATGGGTGTTATGTGACACCTCACTAGAGTCCCAGTGAGAAGTCGTGCAGCGGCATTCTGGACAAGCTTAAGTTTCCGGATAATTGACAAGGGTAGGCCAATGTAAAGGGCGTTACAGTAATCCAGTCTCGAGATGACCGTGGCTTGAAGCACTGTGGCCAGGTCGTCTCTGGATAGGTAGGGGGCCAGACGTCTAGCTTGCCACAGATGGAAAAAAGCGGTTTTGCTGACGGTGGAGACCTGGGCTTCCATCGACAGCAACAGGTCTAAGACGACCCCAAGGCTCTTTACTGAGGATGTCGGGCATAATGTCTCGCCATCCAAGCTAGGCAGCTCCCCGCCCACCAGACGCCCCAGCCACAGCATCTCCGTCTTTGCTGGATTCACCCTCAATCTACTGGCACGCAGCCAACCAGTAACGGCTTCAAGGCACTGTTGGAAACAAGAGGGTATGGAGTCCGGTCGGCCTTCCATCTTCAGAACGAGCTGGGTGTCATCAGCGTACTGATAACATTCCAGCCCAAAGCTTCAGACCAGACCAGCAAGTGGTCGCATAGAGATGTTAAATAATAAAGGGAAGAGAATGGCACCTTGAGGGACCCCACAAGAATGGAGCCCTCTCGGAAACCATACCTCCCCTTTCCACTCGCTGCCCTGGTTGTGGAGGAAGAACAACAGCCATTTTTACCTGAGAGCATACTTTTCTAGAATCTCTAGATCCTGCAGCATAGAATCATGCTAGAGGATCTACAATATGCTCTCTCTAGGAATCTCTAGGTCCTTTAATGTAACTCTGTGGTCAACTTCTATTAGAAGTTGATCATAGAATTGCACAGGAGGGCCTACCGATTCCTTGAAAGAACATATGAATCAAATCCACAAATAACCAAAATTGCAAAAGTTCAACCCACAGATGTGAGGACTGACCTCAGTCATTTTCACATATGAGTTCCAAGCCCCTCATAACGTAAAAAGGGCACAGCCAGGAAAAAGGACTTGGTGTGTTTCGGATATTAAACACATTCACTTTAAAACTTGAGAAAAGCCTGTTAATTAATCTGTTCTAAAGGATCCAGGAGCTCACAGAAAAGGACTGGCAGCACATACTTTCTCAATTTAGCTCCCAAAGCCTGACTGCACTAAAAAGAATAGAATCTACTTTGTGGGAGGTTGTAAATGTAAATATAGAAGATTTACTACAGATTCTGAACCAAAATATACCCTGCAGTATAATAAAGTGTTACTTGGGTTTGTGTAACAAGTAACAGTATCGTTACTTTTGTTTAAAAGATCAAACAGGGCAACAATATATTCAGCAGTCTATCTGAATTCACAGAGAGAACAGAGTGGATAAACAGTCCATTTAAAATATGCTTCATGCCTTAGAAATGATCAGGCTTCAGAGAGTTGGCAGCCATTTCTTTCCTGGCTGTTTCCAGTCAGCGCTCTCTTCACTCTCCGTGATGAAAGTAGCAGTTAAAACCGTTTGCCTCAGGAGCAAGCTAGAGACAGCAGCCAATCAGAACTCTGGCTCCTGGCATGCTCAATATGTTGCTTACTGCCAATTATTGGCGCATTTCAGAGAACTCTTCTTCTTAATACATTATGTTTTCCCTTAGTTCTGTGTTCTCAGGACTCTTGTGTTGTTTTCTATTGCTAGTTAGGCTACCCTTTAGGGTTTGTTGTTGTTCCTGGCATGCTCAGCCAATCAGCCACGGACACACACCTTTCTAGTCAACCCATTTACCTCATGGTGCCTTTTTACGAATTCTCACATACTTCATTGATGGGTCACAAGGGTTATAAATCTACTTTGTATTTAGTTCAAATTTTAAGGAGTTAGGCATAAGGCTGGACCTATTTGGAAGTGTACCATCATTGTTCCTAAAGTCTGGACGAAAACCCAGAGCATATTCACTACCCTAGTGGCAGGCATGTAGCCGGGGGGGCTAAGGGGGCTTCAGCCCCCCCTGAAATTCTCAGGGTGGTCCGCGAAAAGGCCTTACTGGTACATTATTTAAACTGTTATGTTTATTCATATCATGATCTGATCACCATGCTCATTATATCCCACATTAATGAGGTTATTGGGATAACAATACAAAAGGTTTGCTAGGGTAGACCCTCTTCCAACCAGTCTCAGCCCCCCGAACCAAACGCAGCCCCCCCCCCCCGAATCAAAATCCTGGCTACGGCCCTGCCTAGTGGCATATTAAGACAGATATGGAAGCAACCATCACTGCTTTTAATCTATTCTTTTTCTTCTCCCAATTTCGCTCTCTGTTCATAATGGTGGGTGTACCACACCTCACTCCTCCACTGAGCAGATGCGGAAATCTTCAGCGCAGCAGTTCCCAAAGCTGAGTCCTCAAATATTTTATTTATTTATTTATTTCAATTTCTATACCACCCTTCCCAAGAAGGCTCAGGGTGATTTACAACAACAACCAACACAATCACAGTAAAATATGAAAACATTAAAACAGCTTTAGACCAGAGTGGACTATGCAGCATTAAAGGTTAAACGCCTGTTGGAAAAGGTAGGTCTTACAGGCAGGCCCTCCTGAAGGCCTGCAGATCAGTTATTGATCGGGTCTCCTCAGGAAGGGCGTTCCAGAGAACAGGCGCTACTGCAGAAACAGCGCATTGTCGCATAAGCGGCAGACCTTGAGAGATGGAACCTCCAGTAGGTTTTGATCCATGGACCGCAGTGGTCTCTGGGGAATGTGCAGGGGAAGGCGGTCTTTCAGGTACACTGGCCCCAGACCATGCAAGGTCTTAAAGGTTAGCACCATCACTTTGAAGGGAATCCGGCTCTCAATCAGGAGCCAGACTGCAAGACTGGCGTGATATGGCATGATAATGTCACTCCAGCCAGAAGTTGAGCCGCAGCGTTTTGCACCAGCTTAAGTACCGGATTACAGACAAAGAAAGGCCAATGTAAAGGACATTACAGTAGTCCAGTCTCGAGATGACCGCGGCCTGGATTACCGAAGAGGTAGGGCACCAGCCGCCTTGCCTGGCGCAGATGGAAAAATGCTGCTCTGCTCACGGCGGAGACCTGAGCCTCCATCGTCAGCAAAGGGTCCAGTTGGACCCCCCAGGCTTTTAACCAAGGGCGACGGGGTAATCATCCCGCCGTCCATGATTGGCAACTGGAGCCCCCCCCCCCCCCGGACGACCCAGGCACAGGACCTCTGTCTTTGACAGGTTCACCTTCAACCTGCTGGCCAGTAGCCACCCAGTCATATTGCTGGATTACAACATTCTGAATCACTATAACTAGCCACATTCACTGGGAGTCATAGTCCAACAACTGTGGAGCCAAGTTTAGATATTATCACTCCAGTCCAGGGCCGTAGCCAGGATTTTGATTCGGGGGGGGGCTGAGACTGGTTGGGGGGCTGAGACTGGGTGGAAGAGGGTCTACCCTAGCAAACCTTTTGTATTGTTATCCCAATAACCCGATTAATGTGGGATATAATGAGCATGGTGATCAGATCGTGATATGAATAAACATAACAGTTTAAATAATGTACCAGTAAGGCCTTTTCGTGGACCACCCTGAGAATTTCAGGGGCTGAAGCCCCCTTAGCCCCCCGGCTACATGCCTGCTCCAGTCTAACGTTATTTAAGCAGTCTAAACATATGGTTTACTCAATCACCACTGGGCTGTTTGGAGCAGCTGTCTTGTTTTCCTCAAGTCCCCAGAGTGGCGCTATTTGGGGAGTATTATGGGAAATCTAAATCTAAAGGAGGGGGAAACATTAACATAATGGAGAGCGCTAAAGATGCCTGGGGACGTTTGTTGCATGCTGACACAGCCTGGAGAAGAAAGCTGACATGCAATTGTCATATGAAGAGCATCTTGTGAAATCTGTTGTTTTTATTACCAGGTCAATGATTTTTAACCCACTGAACTTTTAATAAACATTGAACCACAGTGCCCTGGGCTAAGGGGAATTCATTAAATCCCAGGATGCTGCATCTGTTAAGTTTCACTCTCTTTGTTTAAGTCTGTGAATCCAAACCGAGTCCAACATTGGTGAGCATTTTGTTGATCTAGCATATACGTCCTTGTAGTAAGAGACACCTGTAAACAATGCCATCATCTGACCTGTTAACCATAAGTACCAATTATTATCTTCACCGTGGAATTCTCTCTCTCTCTCTCACACACACACACACACACACACACACTTGTAAACATTTTCTGTTTTGATTAGCAGGAAGCTTTTTGTTAGCATTCAAGTCAGAAGGAAAAGTTTGGTTCATTATGCTGCCAAGTAATTTTCAAAGTCTGATTGGTGTCATGACAACAGCCAAGTATCCCTTCATTAACAGGGACCTCTTAGTCAGACAAGGTTGAATGGCTTTTGAAGCCTCATTTATCACTGTCATAAACAGGTACGAGCACCCTGTCAGAAGAGATGGGAGCGAGTCCATGTGCAAACACTCCTCTTCACCTTTTCTGTTTGCAAAACCACCCGCAGTGAAGGCAGGGAAGAAATGCCTGCCTGATGTACTTTTATGGATATATAACCACACCCTAAGTATGAGATCCTCTCCGCTGGCGCCCCCTTGTTGTGGGGGAGAGGCTTGCGTACCCTAATGAAGTTGTGAGCTATGCTGTGGAGGCATAATAGCCACCAGTAGGGTCTCCCATGCCAGACAGGTCACAACCGAAGAAGGGTCTGACAAAGAGCGTCAAAGGGCAGGATGGGCTCTCTAGCCTTCTGGCAACCATCCTAGGAGAAGGAAAACTCTGATTTCAAACCCGGGCATATGGTGCTCGTCTAACCCTGTAAGGTCAACCATCTAAGAGAAGGAAACTCGAACCAAACCTACGACCTGAGGACCTTGCTGCCACCGTCAAAGCTTGCTAGGCCTCGGCGGATGAACCTTTGGTTTAAAGGGTGAGGCCACCTCTGTGCACACTATGCTCCACCAGAAACGTCCATTGCACAGGCTCAAAGGACACATCCAAGTACGAGATATTCAACCAATGCTGAAAAAAATCTTCTACTCGCTTTCTCTCTCACACAAACACACACACTCTCAATCTCTCTCACACACATGGGAGGTGCAGTAGAAGTTGTCTTAAAGGGGGTGTAATTCCAAAGTGTGGCCTAGGGCGCAAAAAGCTGTTAATCCGGGCCTGGTTGTCTCACCTCAGTTCTTAACTATGAGTTGTTTGTAAGACAGATGTTTGTAACTCGGAGACAGCCCGTACAACTGAAAAGTAGACTCGAAAACGTTTACATCAATAAAAATATTCAATTAATTATAACTGTACCTAATTGTCAGAGAAACTCCATTTCTGAGAAAGAAAGGTGTCAGAATTGGGTAAGATTTCCAGAATCACACTTGGAAGAGTGAAAATTAATAATGATATTTTTGAAGTTCATTGCTTTAAAGTTCACATTTATTCTCACGTGTTAATAATACTTCTCCCCACATGGCATTTCAAATCAAAATGTAGAAGGGGAAAATATCGAAATACTTCGCTATCACTACAGTTACTCTTTTGTGAAAGTAGCTGGATTAGTGAACAGATTTCTAATTAACCTTTACATTCACTGGATGAAATAATATTTTAAGCAAAGGACAGGAAGAAACATTGGTTACAGAATTTTAATTATCATAGAGTTCCTGCTTCAGAAACTCTCGTGTATTTCTAGAAAAGCAATTCAAGCTTAAATGCTGAGTAGTCGTCTTGCAGAAGTTTTGCATCCATTTTAAGAACATAAGAACATAAGAAGAGCCATGCTGAATCGGGCCTCAGCCCATCTAGTCCAGCATTCTGTGTCACACAGTGGCCCACCAGTTGTACACAGGGATCTCTAGCAGAAAGGAGGGCAAAACCCTCACCTGCTCCCGACCCCCACAACCAGTGCCCGGGGAAATCCTGCCTGCCTCCATCAACACAGAGGTGGCACTTGGATGTCCATTTCAGTAACTCCTGATTCCCTTGGTATCCATGAATTTGTCTAATCCTGCCTTGAAGCTGTCCAGGCTGACAGATGTCACAACCTCTTCTGGAAGTGAGTTCCATAACCCAATGACCCTCTGGGTGAAGAAATATTTCCCTTTATTAGTCCTAACTTTCCTACCTTGGAGCTTCAGGGAGTGCCCCCTAGTCCTAGTGTTGTGTGACAGAGAAAATATTTTTCTTTATTCACCTTTTCTATCCCATGCATGATTTTATACACTTCGATCAAGTCACCTCTTAAACGCCGTCTTTCAAGGCTGAAAAGACCAAGGCGTTGCAACCTGATTTCATAAGGGAGCTGCTCCATCCCTTGGATCATTCTTGTTGCCCTTTTCTGTACCTTTTCCAGTTCCGTTATATCCTTCTTGAGGTGCAGAGACCAGAATTGTACACAGTACTCCAGATGTGGCCTCACCATAGATTTGTAGAGAGGCAATACAACATTTGCCGACCTATTTTCGATTCCCTTCCTGATCATCCCAAGCATAGAATTTGCTTTTTTCACTGCTGCAGCGCACTGGGTTGACATCTTCATTGAGCTGTCCACCAAAACCCCGAGATCCCTTTCCTGGTTTGTCTCGGAAAGCTTTGATCCCATCAGTTGATAAGTGTATTTGGGGTTCTTTGCCCCGATGTGCATGACTTTACACTTGTTTAGGTTAAAACGCACAGACGTGATTAGGACCTTCTTCGACTCAGTCGGTCGTCGCCTCTCTCATCGTCCGGGTACTCCTGGATCCTGCGCGTTTGGAAAAGGTAGGCCGAAGCAGGGGGCTCCTCAGGGGGCTCCTCATTCCCTCCCCCCATCTCCCCTCATGTATTAAATATAAAATTAAATATATTTAAAGATAAAATAAGGGGAGATGGGATACATTAATGGGGGAGGGGAGGATGGAATTAAATATATTTAATATTAAATTAAAATAAGCGGGAGGGGAGGATGGAATTAAATATATTTAATATTAAATTAAAATAAGGGGGAGGGAGGATGGAATTAAATATATTTAATATTAAATAAAAATAAGGGGAGAGGGGAGGATGGATTTCAATATATTTAATATTAAATTAAAATAAGGGGCAGGGGAGGATGGAATTAAATATATTTAATATTAAATTAAAATAATTTAATATTTTATCCCTGCATTTTATCTCAGTAAAAGATTATATTTGGCTGTATGGATGCCCCTTTTGAATGCCCACCCTGCATTTAATGTTAGTAAAAGATTATATTTGGCTGTATGCATGCAGGGGCGGGGGTGGGGCGGGGGCGGAGCTGGGGGAGAGGGCGGAGCCGGGGTGGGGAGGGGGTGGAGCCGGGGGTGGGGGCAGAGCCGGGGGCGGGGGCAGACCCTACGGCCCCCCAGGTCATCAGTGACCGGAATTCAGGCCCCTGGGCCGGTAGAAGTTGGACAGCCCTGCATTACTCCATGTCTTAGTTTCTAGAGCAGCAGAAAATAAGCATCCTCCCTCCTGGCCCATGCGGTTTCTTCCAACTCAATGATTATATGATGCCTTAATAATAATAATAACAATACCCTTTATTTATATTCCACTTTATCTCCTCACGGGGACTCGGAGCGGATTAGAGTATACACATATATAAGCATTAAATGCCTTTTATACGGTGAACGATGACATACAATACAAACAAAGACAAAGGTTTCTCTTCCATCTCTGGCATCTGGAGGCGATGCTCAACTCCGGCCATGGGGGGGGGGGGTGCTCTTGTCCCATGCCAAGGATCCTGTTGTCTGTAGACCAGGGGTGGGCAATTACCAGCCTTCCATGTGTTTTGGATGTTACACAAGTCCTATGTCACTTTGTAAAATAATTCTTTATTAGTTTTTCAAACATATAAAAGGTTTTGAAACAGAATGCACAGAGTGTGCATGAATAAAACAAACATAGATGCTGTGGTCCATCTCGGGACGATCACAGCAGTGTACAGAAAAGAGACAGCTTGAGGTACAGCGGTGCAATGAAATTGTTTGATCCGTGAGGCGTATTATAGTCAGTTTGGTTGGACCATTCTATACATATTATCCCAACTCTTGCTTTTCTTATTTCACTCTACGTCGACTTAGTGCCCGTGGTACTATTTGGTTACCTGTAATTTAAGAGAGATCGTAAGTCTATGTCTAAATATTCACTATTACATAGTTCATTAACCCCTAATACCAGTTGAGTGTCAGATCTAAATTGTGTTCTTTCCTACAATATTCTTGGACCAACAGCCAGTCTCCCTTTTCCTCCCGGGCTTTATCTTCTTTCTTTTCTTTTAAGGCATCCGTGAGCCATTCCATCTATGTCACTTTGAGTGCACAAAGGTCTGTTCCATGTTTTCAATGTAAACTGCCTAGGATTTCTGGGAGTTGAAGTCCAAAACACCTGGAGGGCCGGTAATTGCCCACCCCTGCTGTAGACCCTCCTGATCATGTTGCCGGCATGGCTACATGGGGACCCTTTTCCTTCCCGCCAAGGTGGTACCTATTGATCTACTTATATTACATATTTTCAAATTGCTAGGTTGGTAGAAACTGGGGCTAACAGTGGGAGATACTAAAACAGATAGAGATAAACAAGGAGGATGTTCTCATATGCCTTACTAAACTAAATGTCAACAAATCACCAGGTCCAGACGGCATCCACCCCAGAGTTCTTAAGGAACTCAAGTGTGAAATAGCTGAACTTCTAGCTAAGATATATAACCTTTCTCTAAGATCAGGCACTGTACCCGAGGACTGGAGGGAGGCAAATGTAACACCGATCTTCAAGAAAGGATCCAGAGGTGATCCAGGAAATTATAGACCAGTCAGTTTAACCTCAGTTCCAGGCAAAGTGATGGAAACCATTATTAAAGAAAAAATTACTAGGCACATAGAAGAACAGGCATTGCTGAAAGAAAATCAACATGGTTTCTGCAAAGGCAAATCATGTCTTACTAACTTGTTAGAATTCTTTGAGGGTGTAAATAAACACATAGATAAAGGGGACCCAGTCGATATTGTTTACCTTGACTTTCAAAAGGCTTTTGACAAAGTCCCTCACCAAAGGCTCCTAAATAAGCTCTTCAGCCATGGAATCAGAGGACAGGTCTTGTCCTGGATTGGAACCTGGCTAAACTGCAGGAAAGAAAGGGTGGTAATAAACGGACATTTCTCTGGGTGGAAAGAGGTGAGAAGTGGCGTACCCCAAGGTTCAGTTTTGGGTCCGTTACTTTTTAATTTATTCATTAATGATCTGGATGTAGGAGTGAATTCTGAGGTAGCAAAGTTTGCAGACGACACTAAATTGTTCAGGGTAGTTAAAAATGAAACTGATTGTAAAGAGCTCCAGAAAGATCTCTCGAAATTGAGTGAATGGGCAACAAAGTGGCAAATGCATTTTAACCTAAACAAGTGTAAAGTCATGCACATCGGGGCAAAGTACCCCAACTACACCTACCAATTGATGGGGTCAAAGCTTTCCGAGACAAACCACGAAAGGGATCTTGGGGTCTTGGTGGACAGCTCAATGAAGATGTCAACCCAGTGCGCTGCAGCAGTGAAAAAAGCAAATTCTATGCTTGGCATGATCAGGAAGGGAATCGAAAATAGGTCGGCAGATGTTGTATTACCTCTCTACAAATCTATGGTAAGGCCACATTTGGAGTACGGTGTACAATTCTGGTCTCCGCACCTTAAGAAGGATATAACGGAACTGGAAAAGGTACAGAAAAGGGCAACAAGAATGATCCAAGGGATGGAGCGGCTCCCTTATGAAATCAGGTGGCAACGCCTTGGTCTTTTCAGCCTTGAAAGACGGCGTTTAAGAGGTGACTTGATCGAAGTGTATAAAATCATGCATGGGATAGAAAAGGTGAATAGAGAAAAACTGTTTTCTTTGTCACAAAACACTAGGACTAGGGGGCACTCCCTGAAGCTCCAAGGTAGGAAAATTAGGACTAATAAAGGGAAATATTTCTTCACCCAGAGGGTCATTGGGTTATGGAACTCACTTCCAGAAGAGGTTGTGACAGCGGTCAGCCTGGACAGCTTCAAGGCAGGATTAGACAGATTCATGGATACCAAGTGTATCGGTAGTTACTGAAAAGGACATTCAAGTGCCACCTTGGAGTTGGTTGAGGTAGGCAGGATTTCCCTGGGTACTGGTTGTGGGGGGTCGGGAGCAGGTCAGGGTTTTGCCCTCCCTTCTGCTCGAGATCCCCGTGTACAACTGGGGGCCACTGTGTGATACAGAATGCTGGACTAGATGGGCTGAGGTCCGATTCAGCTCTTCTTATGTTCTTATGTTCTAGCTCACCTTGACCTGTGACTTTGAACTGCCAATCTTCTGGTCAGCAATTTTTTCTGCAGCTTACAGTTTAACCCACCCACATGACATCCTTTCAAATATCTGAACCTTCTCTTCTCTGGACTGCCTAAGATGTTCCTCATCGGGATGGGCTCTCACACCTTTGATCATGTTGACCTCTCTTCTTCTCTGGACTTGTTCTAGTTTATCAATATCTTCCCCATAGTATCATTGGCCTATTTAAAGACGGGATGCCCTTTTCATATCTATATTAGGCGCAGAAACCATGCTGCCTGTGGGTCTGCTATTACTATTGAAATTAGCCATGCAACAGAGCCTCTCAACACGGGGGGAAAGGGCTTTCTGCCTCCCCAAAATACTTTTTCAGTCAAAAATATCCTGTGGTTTTAACCTTGTAGTCTGAAAGAAATAGAAATTGGTCATTACTCACCCCAAAAAATCATTTCCTTTTTGCCACAGGCAATATGCAGCCTGCCAAGAATCCAGTGGAAGCAAAACAGTTTCCCTCGCCCTTTGCCTTGCTGTCTGTTCTTTTTCTTTGCTTGATAAGTAATGCAGGATGCCCACATTCATTGCCCGTGGCTTTATCTACGTTGATCATTTAATGCCATTTGAAGTAGGGCCTAGACAACAAACTCCCACAAAAGCGCACAAAGGAAAGCCCTAAATGTGCTCTATGGTGCTGTATGATTTGTGCAATCACCATTTGGGCTGCAAATGGGCCCTAGGATTTCCTATGTAGTCATGAAGCCACTTTCTTCAATACTGGATTGAAACAATGCTTTATTTATTTATTTGTTTGTTTGTTTATTTATTTATTTATTATTCATTTTTATATACCGCTCCTTCCGGCAGGCTCGGGGTGGTTTACATAGTTCACATACAATATCACAATAAAGTTTAATACATTCTACTGAAGCATAAAAACATAAAAGCATAAAAGCATAGGAATACAACTACCCCTAAAAACAAGCATCTACAATAATCACAGATTAATTCTAAACTTATGCCTGACTTCATAAGCCGGTGAGGTTAAAAGCTTGTTTGAACAAGAAAGTCTTACAAGCTCTCTGAAACGGGGCTAATTCAGTGATGGCGCGAACCTCATCCGGCATGGAGTTCCAGAGAGATGGTGCAGCCGCATAGAAGGCTCTCGATCTCGTTGATGATAGCCGACAGGAGTGGATCGACGGCACTACCAGGAGGTTTTGTTCTTCTGAACGTAGTGATCTCAGGGGAACATACGGGGTGAGACGGTCCCTCAGGTACACTGCTCCTAAGCCATACAAGGCCTTGAAGGTCAATACCAGCACCTTGAAAACAATTCGGTACTCTATTGGTAGCCAGTGCAGTTGCTGCAAGATGGGTGTTATATGCTCTCGGACCGACGCTCCTGCCAGAAGTCGAGCAGCAGCATTCTGCACCAGCTTGAGTTTCCGGATTGTTGCCAAGGGAAGGCCTATGTAGAGGGCATTACAGTAATCCAGCCTCGAGATGACTGTTGCCTGGATCACCGTAGCCAGGTCACCTCTGGACAAGTAGGGAGCCAGCTGCCTAGCCTGCCACAGATGGTAAAATGCGGTCTTGCATACCGTGGAGATTTGTGTCTCCATCGATAGCAATGGGTCCAAATGGACCTCCAGGCTCTTTACGGAGGACGACGGGCTTAGAGGCTCGCCGTCCAGGGTAGGCAGCCGGCAACCACTCAATCCAGGGTGACCCAGCCATAGGATCTCCATCTTCAATGGGTTAACCTTCAATCGGCTAGCCCGCAGCCATCCAGTCACAGCTTCAAGGCATTGATGGAAACACTCGGGTATGGTCTCCAGCCTGCCATCCATTCTCAGCACAAGCTGGGTGTCATCCGCATACTGATGGCACTCCAGACCGAAGTCACGAACCAGCTGGGCCAGTGGGCGCATATAGATGTTGAACAGTAGCGAGGAAAGGATGGCCCCCTGGGGGACCCCACAAGTTAATGGGAGCCTCCCAGAAACCATCCCCCCCCCATCTCCACTCATTGTCCTCGATCCTGGAGAAAGGAGGCCACCCATTTAAGGGCAGTCCCCCGACTACCGACACGGCTAAACGGTGGGTCAACAGCGCATGATCTACTGTGTCAAAAGCTGCTGTCAGATCTAACAGAATAAGCAGTGCTGACCCATCCTGGTCCAGCTGGCAGCGAAGTCGGTCTGTAATGGAGACTAGCACGGTTTCTGTCCCATGCCCAATACGGAAGCCAGACTGGAAGGGATCAAGTCCAGCTGTGTCATCTAAGAACCGTTGCAGCTGATCTGCTACTGCCCTCTCAGTTACCTTGCCCAGAAATGGCAAATTCGAAACTAGGCGGTAACTGGAGGGAGCCGAGGGATCTAAATTCTGCTTTTTCAGTAGCGGTCTTACCATGGCCTCTTTCAAGCCCCCTGGGAATACTCCTTGCTCAAGGGAGCTATTGATTATTCTAGTTTAAATAATGTACCAGTAAGACCACCCTGAGATTTGGGGGGGGGCGGACCTGAGCCCCCCAACCCCCCTCCCCGCGCTACGACCCTGGCTCTAGAGGAGACAGGTGCTGAAGCACGTAGATTTCCAAGGCATTTTAAGGAGGCTTCCCCACTTCCCAGGGAAGGAAAATTGATTGACCTGGAGCTATCCTACCCTGGGCTTCCTTTAAAAAGCTCTCTCTTTTCTCTTGATTTGCAGGCCCTGGAGTGGTGCCTCCCCCCCGCATCTGCCTCCCTACCACACTCCACTTGTAACCAAAGGCAGCTGTTTTTCGACAGCCACTGTTCTGTTGTGGCTGAAGAAAACATGGAGGCTGGGCCCTTGCCGTTATGGCCAGCCAAACAAACCGGACCAGCTGGATTAGTCTAAGGGAACTGGCCAGATTGAATCCATGTAAAAGCCTAACATAGATAACATATTATTTTGCAAATGTTACACAAGTTCTATGTCACTTTGACTGCACAAAGGTCTGTTACATGTTTTCAATGTAATTAGTTCATCTGACAAAGAGAGAGATCACAGATTAGCAAAGGCATAAAGTGCATTCGGAAGGCTTCACAAAAGAGTCTGGAGCACCAAGCACCTGGGGCAAAGCACCAAAATCAGTGTGTACAGAGCTATCGTACTGTCTATTCTTCTATACGGGTCTGAAACATGGGTCACCTATTGCCAACTGAAAGAAATAGACAATAGCACCAGGCTAATAACAAATATAAATTTCTATAATTCAATATTGGTACATACGTGCACCTGGGAGGTAGACCGAATAGATAAGGCTAATCCTCAGCATACAGGAACAAGGGTATAATCCCCAGGACAACCCATTCGATATGGTCAATCACAGTTGTGAGTCCCACAGTTCAAGCCTCATAGGCTAAAGAGTTCCTGAGATGCTGCAAAGGTCCAAGCTCCGAGGTGAAAATCAATAGTAAATACGTAGATGGGATTTAAGGTAAGAATGTTCAGGTCCAGGTAAATAGGAAGGTATCACAGGGAAAATTCCAGGACGCAGGAGACAGTGCATAGGCGTCTCCTCATGTAGATGTGCTATAGAATCGCCGACGGAAGACGTTTGCAGTGTATTTCGGCCGCTTGGAGTCCGTTTCGCCGCTTGGCTTTTTCAAGGCGTTAATACAAATTACAGGCGTCCCATATTTACCATTGTAAAGGATTGACCATCTTAACCCCGCTTCAATGAATGAGGATGCTGAGGATTAGCCTTATCTATTCGGTCTACCTCCCAGGTGCACGTATGTACCAATATTGAATTATAGAAATTTATATTTGTTATTAGCCTGGTGCTATTGTCTATTTCTTTCACTTGTATACATAGCTTTTGGCTGTTATTCTCTCACCTATTGCCAACACCTACAGCTCCTTGAATGCTTTCATCAGCGCTGTCTTTGCACAATCCTAAATGTACGCTGGACCGACTATGTGACGAATGTTGCTGTCCTTGAGCAGGCAGGGATCACCAGCGTTGAGGCCATGCTATTGAGAACTCAGCTGTACTGGGCAAGGCACGAGGTCTCTAGGATGGAGGACCACCACCTCCCTAAGATACTACTCTATGGTGAACTCACCACAGGTCGGCGCAAGAGAGGCACCCCCAAAAAGAGATATAAGGATTCCCTGAAACAACGTCTCAGGCTCGGCCAGATTGATCACCAACAATGGTCCACCCTGGCTTCACGTCGGGAGGCATGGAGACGCACTATCCACAATGCTGCGGCCTCTTTCGAGAAGACACACCGAATGAGTCTCGAAGAGAAACGAAAACGCAGAAAGAACCGCAACTTGGAAACAACATCACCCAAGGAGACTTTCTGCTGTGCTTTCTGCAACCGAACTTGCCTATCTCAGATTGGCCTTTTTAGTCATCAATGCGCTTGTAAAAAGCGTGGGATGAGTCCTTCCTAAGAATCTTAGTTCGCGAAGTAATGCCGAGAGAGAGAGTTCATCAGCCAGTCCTATTAGGCCGAAACATCGTGTTTGGTTGAAGCTTGCCTGTTGTATTTCACAACAGAGTAGATGCTTGAATCTGGATTTCCTAATTTGCAGTCGAATACTTTACTCTATACACACCATTGCATAACATTTCAATTCGGTCTAATCTTCCAGGTACAGAGATCGCAATAGCTTTGTAAGCTGTGACTTAATTTTACTGTAATATCCAATAGTTCTGGTATTGCTGGACCTTACCGCCGCATTCGACACGGTGGACCATGATCTGCTGATACGACAACTTGCCGCCATAGGGATACAAGGAACAGCTTTAGCTTGGCTTAGCTCCTTCCTGCGCGGACGTAGTCACCGAGTTGAATGGCTAGGCCAAACATCTAGGAAATCTCTCCTCGAGTGCGGAGTGCCCCAAGGCGCCATATTATCACCAACGTTGTTTAACATCTATGTTCGGCTGTTGGCTGGTATAGCCCGGAGCTTCGGCCTAGGGTGCTAAAGCGCTAGCTACAGTAATCCATGCCACGGTTACATCAAGGCTGGATTACTGTAACGCTTTGTATGTAGGTCTACCCCGGTCACTAACCCGCAGGCTCCAGATGGTGTAGAACGCGGCCGCCAGGCTTCTCACAGGAACATCGATGAGATGCCACATGACACCATCTCTGCAGCGCCTGCACTGGCTGCCCGTTGAGTATAGAGCCTTACACAAGACCTTGACCTTGGCTTTCAAAGCCCTACGGGCCGGGCCCAACATACCTAAAAGACCGCTTGCTGATGCCTGCTTGCTCAAGGACCCCGCGGCCAGCAAACAACAACCTTCTTCACGTACCAGGCTTGAAAGAGGCCCACCTGGAGACCACGAGACGGAGATCGTTCTCCCTTGTGGCCCCCGTTCTTTGGAACTCGATGCCACCGGACCAGAGAGCCTCCCTCGACCTGCCCCAGTTCCTGACCGCTCTGAAGACCTGGCTATTTAGGAAAGCCCATGGTTAATGCAGAACCAGGAACTCAAATACTGAGCCTGGCCCTTGCATTTAACCCCTAAATATTTTAATCTAGTTTTAAATACTCTATTTTAATTGTGGAATTTGTTGTGTGTAAGTCGCCCGGAGCACTAACGTGGAGGGCGACTCAGAAATAATAAAGTCAGTCAGTCAGTCAGTCAGGTTAGTTATGACTCTTGCAACAGGCAAAGGAATTGGATTTAGAGAAGCGTCAACCTTAATTTCCCCGATTTCAGCAGGATTTACTGCATAATTTTATGCACATCTGCTCAAACTCAAGTAACTCCGCTGAGTCCAGACTGAACAGAAGTTACTTGTACAAATAAGTGCATGCACAGTTGTACGTAGCTCTGCTCCCCCCCCCTCCTTCATGCATTTGTCTCGGAATTGTGTACACAGTTTTTGAAGCACGCAGAAGAATTTGGGCACAGTCCTTTATTTATTTATTTATTATTTATTTATTATTTATTTATTATTTATTTATTATTTATTTTTTATTTATTTATTTATTTTTATTTTTTATTTTTTTTTTATTTTATTTTTTATTTTTTATTTTTTATTTTTTATTTTTTATTTTTTATTTTTTATTTTTTATTTTTTATTTTTTATTTTTTATTTTTTATTTTTTATTTTTTATTTTTTATTTTTTATTTATTTGACTTGTTAGTCGCAACTCCCGTACGGCTGGGGGCGACTCACAAAATCACTGGGAGAGACCAGTGGGCATACAATACATAATACAAGATACTCTAAAATACAGAAGAACACACTATAAAAGCAGTAAAAAGATTAATACAGCAATGAAATATTAACTAAAGGTCAGGGTTGTGGGAGTACCTACGTAACTCTAACTAGAAGTCTTCTAGAAGGTTTCCTAAGAGAATCGCCCTTACCAAGGGGGGGGGGGATTCTCGGTCATAGAACTAAGGACAGTTCTTACGTCTATGGTCCTCCTTGAGAGGTCGGATTTAGGCTTACTGAGGTCCGATCTGGACCAACAGCCGGAAGACAGTCCCTGGAAAGTCCTTGTTCTGAAGGCTCTAGTTCTGGGTTTCATTCTGTTAGGTGGATTAGCTGTGGCCTCTGGGGTTTTGGTTATTCCCCGAGGCCAAAAAAGCAGAGGGCTACACCGTAGTATATGTAAAAAAGCAATTAGGGTGTATAAATCATGCAATAATCAATTGTTATCAAAAATAGTATTATATTCGCAAGTACACAAATTCAAAATTGACAGTCCACAATGGGAACAAAATAGTGCAGTGTTCTAAGTACAGAGCGATAACATAATAGCAGAGTACATCACTGTGAGAACTAACATACAAGTTAGGTACAGTAAGCAGAGCACATGCAGTTATAAATCACATTAATCCAATACAGAAATCTGTGGCCGAGAAAATAATAGTAATACTCTCTCAGTTCCTGGGTCGCTACAGTATGTTTATACAATGGTAGTACCTATTAGGTGCTTGAATAGGGTAGGGAGCCAGGAGTGAAGTCCGTGTCTTACGGAGAAAAGTTCACGGGGACCGCTCAGAGGTGCCCAAACATGCAGAACGCATGCGCAGGATCATGCAGTGGCGAACCGCAGGGCAGGCTGGTCGTTGTAGTCCGTGTAGAGCGCTAACTAGGGCTGGTGAGGGTAAGGCGCATGCGCGGAGTCGCTCAGTGGCGTGCCGCAAAGGAGCTTGGTCATTGTAGTTCTTATCAAGCCCGGCACACCGGTTGGGAAACACTGTCTTAGAGACCTGTGAATGCTTGTTTCATTATATGTATGTGATACGTAAATCTTAGTTTGGCTTTCACTCTTTTGTTTTTCCTATATGGCATAGGCCAGTGTTTCTCAACCAGTGAGCCGTGGCAGACTAGTGTGCCGTGAGCGATCATCAGGTGTGCCGCGAGAAAAGCTCTCTGCCCCCCTTCCTTCCCCCCTCTTCCTGCCGAACTCCTGCTGCTTGGGAGAGGAGGAGGAAGGGCAGCGTGGCGGCGAAGAAAAAGAAGAAGGGGCCAGGGCGCCGTCTCCTTCGGCCGTTTCCCCAGCCAGCCTCCAATCCGCCATGACTCCCATCACGACTCTCACCCCTCGCTCGCTAAAGCCACGCGGAGGAGGAGCCCCGCCTACTGAAGCCCGTCCACCGCTCATGCTTCTTCTCTGTGGGAGAACTGAAGCTGGGGGGAGGGGCGGGGCATGGTGCGGCCTGGCTCTGCCCCCTCCCCTGGCTTCAGCGCTCTCACAGCTTCACCAGCCTTTTTTTAAAGATGTTTTTTATTCGTTTTGTGAATTGGTGTAGTACAAATAATAAAGACATTACATTACAACAGTTGAAAATAAAAAAAACAAAAAACAAAAATCAAATGTGATGGGGTTGGTGGGAAGGCGGGGGGGAAGCAGAGGGGAAGGGAAAAATTGAAGGGGGGAACAAACTAAAAGCAAAAAAGGAAAACAACAAAAACAAAAAAGAACATTACATGTAGGTGACTTCCACTTTTCTCCTTCGTGGGGCTTGATTTTCCTTTTTCACATCCCTTTAACTCCTTATTTCCTGGAGTATTGCCCTATTCTCCCGTTCGTTTATCCCCAAATAATTCCTTTTTATCTTTTAATCCATATACATTTACTCTGTATAACACAATCTTTATATTGTCTTATCTTTAAGCATATTGTTTTCCATATATTCATTTAATAAGCTCCAGTCAGTTCCTTTTCTTGGAGTGCCCGTATTTTTACTCAAGAGGAAAGTCAATCTGTCCATGTTCTTGATGTCATAAACTTTCTCTAGCCATTGTTCAATAGTGGGGATCACATCTGTTTTCCAGTATCTTGCGAAGACCAGGCGTGCAGCTGTTGACATGTACCAAAATAATTTGTCCTCATTTATTTCCAACTTAAATTCCTTATCAGTTAAACCTAAAAGATAGTAGTCA
This sequence comes from Anolis apletophallus, assembly GCA_030556195.1. NCBI lineage: Eukaryota > Metazoa > Chordata > Lepidosauria > Squamata > Anolidae > Anolis > Anolis apletophallus. The sequence continues at coordinate 203,522,883 of JARBWK010000003.1, forward strand.
GGTTTCAAGGGGAATTTTCTTTTGAGTATTTTTTGTATTTCTTTATGTATACGTATCCAGTACATTGTTGTTTCTTTGCAGGTCCACCACATATGGTAGAAGCTGCCTTGTTCTGAGTGGCATTTCCAACAATTTTTTTTGTTGTGTTTATACATTATGCCTAATTTTTGAGGAGAGATGTACCACCTGTGGAACATCTTCAACCAATTTTCTCTCAAATCTGTGGCATAGGTGTATTTCATTTTCTTTGTCCAGATTTCCTGCCACTCATGTAATTTTATTTGTCTTCCAACATTTTTTGCCCAGATTATCATACAATTTTTTATTTCTTCTGTTTCCGTTGCCCAATCAATTAGTTTATTGTATAATTTTGTGATGTTTTTCTTGTCATTTCTTAACATTTGTTCCCAAAAGTCGACTCCCTCATTGAAAGCTTTCCTCCTATCTTGCATAAATATATCCTTTATTTGCATATACTGTAACCATGATATATTCCCACTTAACTGCTTAAGTTCTTCTTGGGTTTTTAATTTCATACTCCCTTCTTCCTTTTTTAGTAAGTCTTTATACGTCAACCATGCTGTTCCCCCTTGTATTCTCCTGTGTTTCGCCTCCACAGGGGAAACCCAAAGGGGTGTCTTTGTATAGAAATATGGTAAGTATTTATTCCAAATTTTTATTAACGCCGACCTGATAAAATGGTTTCCAAAATTTTTCTCTATCTTAAAGTTTCCATACCATATGTAGGCATGCCAGCCCGTCCTTAAATCAAACCCTTCCAGGGACAATAAACTCTCTTTGCGTAATGTTATCCAGTCTTTTGCCCACATTAACGCACAAGCTTCAAAGTAACTTTTGAGATCCACAGCTTCACCAGCCTTGAGAGGGCAGTGCCAAGCCAGCATTGTGCTGGCTCTGCCACTGCTGGCTTGGCACTGCCCCCGCAAAGCTGGCAAAGCTGTGGGAGAACTGAAGCCGCGTGGAGGGGCCGGGCATGGCTCGGCCTGGCTCCTACCCCTCCCCCGGCTTCAGCACTCCCGGCAGCTCTCCCAGCAGGTCACCGTCCCTCAGCCATTCTTTACTGTGTTAGAGTGTCATTTTGGTTGGTGGTGTGCCCCCGGATTTTTTAAATGTTAAAAGTGTGCCGTGGCTCAAAAAAGGTTGGGAAACATTGGCATAGGCCATATGCCTATTGACTTCCCTGTAGTAGGCATAGGTCAAAACAAACTGCTCCAGTCTCTCCTAGCGTGTACAGTCTTCTTCTTTTGGCACATTCAACACAGTCTGATGTTGCTTGGCCATCCATGTCCCATTTTACTTTTGTGAAAGTATTAAAAGGCATAGAACAGCCTTCCCTTCTGGGTGTCTTAGACTACAATTTCCACCACCTCCAGTCAGATAGCCCCATAGAAGATTGAATCCTGTTCCTACCAGCCCTCTTGTAATCTGCACGGAGCCTCAATTTCCCTGGAAACGGGATGTTACGCTCATTTCCCTTATCTTTTCGACAGGCAGCTCACAGCCTGACAAAGCTATTGTTTGGAACACACTTTTCTCTGCATTTGACAACATGATGGAAGACCTGTTAGGCTAGCTGAGAAAGAAACAGGGAATTATTTCAAAATAAATGATACTATCACATGCTAACTTTATGTAATATGCCAAGGGATGTTATAGTACCTTTGAAACTAACGAGGGAAATACGTTGTCGCATAAGTCCTCATACAGTTGGGACTTTATTGCGTGAAGCTGCTATTGTAGTCGAAGTATTTTTTGATAGAGAATACAAATCATCTCAGCATTCTTGATATTCTACTTCTCTTCAATCATGCAGTTGTGTCAATGCAACACTTCATGGTTTAGCAACCATACTTTTGCGCTACCCTCGCAGCCCCACTTTCCTGCTCTATTGCTGTTCTGTTTTTTAAATATATATTTAAAACAATTTTGCAATTCTGGTACTGGAAACCGAAAAGAGCAAATGTGACTATAAAGCAGGCCTGGGCAAACTTCGGCCCTCCAGGTGTTTTGGACTCCAAGTCCCACAATTCCTAACAGCCGGTAGGCTGTTAGGAATTGTGGGAGTTGGAGTCCAAAACACCTGGAGGGCTGAAGTTTACCCAGGCCTGCTATAAAGGATAAAAGAAATGGGAAAAGAAAATATTTGGAAAAGCAAAGGGAGAGAGGAAGGAAATGGGAATTCCACCTAGAGTTGCCAACTGTCCCGTATTGTACGGGATGTCCTGTTTTTCGGCCCCAAATTTCGTGTCCCTTTAATTTTAAGCTCCTGTCCCGTATTGATGGGATAGGAGGCAGCAGGAGGCGAGGTTGGGCCAATACATACACATACTTCCTTCTTCCTCCTCCTCCATCCTGCTACCCCTTTTGGCTCCTCCCATTTGCTCTCGCCTCCCCACGCGCGGCCAGGAATTGTAGTCCAAGGCTGCCTCCTCTTGATTGAGAGGCGCGTGCGGCCCTTTTGGGCGGGACTCCATTTCCCAAGAGCCCTTGCTCCTGGGGGGAGGAGAAAGAGGAGGAGGAAAAGAAAGAGGGAGAAGGGGGCCTGCCGGTCTTCATGGCGCTGCTGGTGAGTGGCCTGAGGGAGCTGCAGGCGTGGGGAGATGCGGGCCCGCATGAAGCTGGTGATCATGAAGACCCAGAGCCAGGTCTACTGCGCCCTCGCCTACCCCGACCGCGGGGCCGCCTTCACCGTCGACCGCTGGGAAAGGAAGGAAGGTGACCCTCTGCCAGGCACACAAATCACAGCCACGCCGGGGCTGAGGGCCGGGTAGGGGTCTCTGGAGGGCTTTTGAGCCAGACGAGCATATGTCAGGAGGGCTTGGGTTGTGCCTCCTTGCAGAATGGCCCAAGTAGATGATATTACCCTGAATGCATGCGAAAGGAGGCTTCAGTTAGACCCCAGTCTAAAGATCAGCCAACAGTGAGATGCCGCAGCTAAAAAAGCCAAGGTTGCATCGAAAGGAGTATAGTTAGGCAGGCCCGGATCAGGCCCTTTTGCCACCCTAGGCCAAAGGGTCTGCCTCCGCCCCTCCCCGCCCCCTGGCTCTGCCCCCGGCTCCGCCCCTCCCCCGGCTCCGCCCTTCCTCACCGGATTGAAGGAAGGCGGGCGGTGCAAGGAGAAAGAGGCGCCCTCCCGCCATGCGTCCTGTGCACCGCCCAGCTCTTTTCGGTGGGGCTGGCACGACACAAGGGAGGAGGGGCGGCAGCGAGACTCCTCTCTGCCTCCTCCCTGGCTTGGCGTGGCGTCACCAGGCAGGGAGGAGTGGCGGCGGTGCGGCTTCTCTCCACCTCCCTGGCTTGGCGTCGCTAGGCAGGGAGAAGGAGGCGGAGAGAAGCCGCGCCGCCGCCGCTCCTCCCTTGCGTCGCCACGCTATGCAAGGGAGGAGGGGCGGCGGCGTGGCTTCGTCTCCTCCTCCCTGTCTGGCAACACCACGCCACGCCAGAGAGGAGGCAGAGAGGAGTCCCGCCGCCGCCCCTCCTCCCTTGTGTTGCGCCAGCCCCGCCGAAAAGGGGTGGGCGGGGCACAGGACGCGCGGCGGGAGGGCGCCTCTTTCTCCTCCTTGCCCTGCCCTCCTTCCTTCAATCCGGCCGGGGGGCGGGGAGGGGCGGAGTAAGGAGTGGAGCCGATCCTCCCTCCCTCCCTCCTAAAGCAGAGCTGAGGGGAGCAGAGCAAAGGGAGGGGGCCGCCGCGCATGCGCCCTTTTTTGGTGAATTTTTGGGGGGATTTTTTTTAAAAAATTGGGGGTCCGGATCCGCTGCCCCCCCCCAAACGTGCCGCCTGAGGCCATGGGTAATCCGGGCCTGTAGTTTGGGTTGCCTAACATTTGAGTTTAAAGTTTTTATGAAGTGTCCCTTATTTTTGTGAAAAATCCTGCATTTTTAGGTAAATGTCCCTCATTTCTCATATCAGTCAGTCAGTCAGTCGCCTTTATTTCGGTCAACAAACCATCGGCTAGAACAATGGAATACAACATTTAAGAAATTAATAACATCACATTTGGTTTATGATTAATAAAAACAAGTGTCACCGTTCGCTATCGGTTGAATGACTGTCTTTATAATTTAAAGCAGGAACTGATTGTTCTGAATACTCTTTGTTACACTCTTAGCGTTCACAGGTTATTCATGAAGCACTTGCGGCTTTTTGCCGCTGCAAAGAGAAATTTGGCCACCTGTTCCGTTTCCCTTTTTTCAAGATGGGACAGTAAATAAGTACAGTACCAATTTAGGGTTCTTCCTGGCCACTTGGTGAGTAAAGGGGATAATAACCTTAGTCTAGCATCCCTGTAAATTGTGCAAATAAATAGTACATGTATTACACTTTCAATTTTCTCCTCCCCGCATGGGCAAACTCTGTGTTCGTAATCAGTCCCTTTGTATCTACCCTCTGGTATGGCTGATTTAAGGGCATTAAATCTGGCCCAACTGAAAGCAAAACGAAATTTTGGGATATTTAAATTTTCTAAATATTTGACACCTCCCAAAGAATGAAATGTTAGGCCTAAATTCAGTGGAGAGCATGTGGAGCATGCCAGGGTCATTGAGGCCTGTTTGTCCGTGTCACTGATTCGTTCCGCTAAGGTCTGCATTGTCTTTTTATGCTCAAAACTGCTCGGTATGTTCCCTGAGAGGCCCATCTGCCTAAGTTTCTGATTTAATGCTTTGATTCGGTGGGATTGAAAGAGGTCTTCTTGAGTCAAATATGTATATCCCGCTTCCAGCCCTTTGTTATTTCTTATATCAAAAAGGGGCAACCCTAATTCCACTTCTAATATCATTTTATTGCTGGCATGCCAGCATAGATGCGGAAATGACCCATTGTAACTAGGTAGGTGACAGCAACATTGCAAGATTGGGGAGCTATTGATTGGTTGATTGAGTGGTTTGCAACATTTCTATCCCGCCTTTCCCAAGCTTGGAGGCGACTCAAAGCGGCTTACAATTTGCCAGCAATTTGATGCCATAACAATCCACAATATACAATTAAAACATTTAAAACAGCATTATAAAATCATATTAAAAACACAATAAAACAATAATACATCATAAAACAGCAAGATAAAAGTTGCAAAATAGTGCAACGACAGTGGTAGCAGACAGTTTCGGTGTCCAGGGGCTTCAGTCAAAAGCGAGCCTGAACAAAGCAGTTTTACAAGCCCTCCGGAATGGGATGAGCTCCGCCATGGCTCGGACATGGTCTGGCAGTGCATTCCATAGCGTCGGGGCAGCAACTGAAAAGGCTCATTGCCTTGTGCTAGAGAGATGGCAGGAGCGGACTGATGGCACCATTAAGAGGTTTCGCTCTTCTGAGCGCAGTGATCTCAGGGGAACGTATGGAGTGAGGCGGTCCCTCAGGTACACCGGCCCTAGACCATGTAAGGTCTTAAACGTCAGAACCAGCACCTTGAAGACAATTCGGTACTCGATTGGAAACCAGTGCAATTGCTGTAAGATGGGAGTAATATGCTCTCTTGTTGGCGCTCCCGCCAGCAAGCGAGCTGCAGCATTTTGCACCAGCTTGAGTTTCCGAATTGTTGACAAGGGAAGGCCTATGTAGAGGCCGTTGCAGTAGTCTAACCTCGAGATGACCGTCGCTTGGATTACCGTGGCAAGGTCGTCCCTGGATAGGTAGGGGGCCAGTCGCCTAGCCTGTCACAGATGGAAAAAAGATGTTTTGCTGACCGCAGAGACCTGAGCCTCCATGGCCAGCAATGGGTCCAACTGAACCCCCAGGCTTTTTATCAAAGATGACGGGCTTAGCTGCTCGCCATCCAGGGTAGGCAACCGGCACTCATCCAATCCAGGGCGACCAGGCCACAGGATCTCCGTCTTCGATGGATTCACCTTCAGCCAGCTGGAACGCAGCCAACATGTCACGGCTTCGAGGCATTGCTGGAAACAATCGGGTACAGAGTCCGGCCTGCCATCCATTCTCAGCACCGGCTGGGTGTCATCTTCTGCCTTCAGGGCCTAAAAATGGGCTTTAAAAGGATGGACATTGCAAGCGATGGGCCCCAAAGGTGGAGAAAAGCCGTCCCACATACAGGGCGACCTGGAATAGCTTTAAGAATGAGTGCTAGACTCAAAATAGTGAACCAAAACCAAGATTTATTGAATAACGACAAGTAAAAATGCTGGTGGCCCAAAATGCTTAGTTGGTTGCAAAAGGAAGTCCGTGAAAAAGGATACGATCACTTGCCTCTTTGTTTGCGGAGTGATGGTGCCTTTCTTCGATTCCAGGTTTCCTGTTGCCCTCTGACTTTGTAGGCCCACAAAGTCCTGTAAAAGCCCCAAAATCTGCAGTCTATGTTGAGGACAGGTCCTCCTTTGCACTGCATGCTTTAGTTGAGAGCGCAGGGTTGGCTTTGTAGCAGTGAACTAAGATGCTTTGTCGCAACAATGGCTTAGATTCCACCATGTGCTCTTCTGGAATGAGCCAGAGAGGAAGTCCTGCCTCTCAGGCAAACTCCGGAAAAGGAGGAGTTAAGGGCGGTGACGCCAGGTTTGGAGCCAAGACACAGCTCCGCCCCTAAGTGCCCACATGGAAGAACAATGGAACCAGGGCCTTGCAGGTAAAGGGCAACCAAATACAAAATACAGATATAAAACCAGCCCCGTGGGGGCGCCACAGTCTAAGCCATTCCATGTTGCAAACTTACCTAATTCCGTGTTTGTCTATTGCACTGCATTTCCAAAGGCTTGTTCTAAGAGCCAGATACATACAATATTTTCCATACATAGTATATATACTGTATACTGTTTAAGTATTTTTGTCTATGCAGTGTGCTGGATTTGGCACTCTGTACCCAGTTTTGTAATTAGAGTTTTGAGTACATACATAGCCCTTTCAGATTGTTGCTGTTCTCACAGGCCAATTCTTTCACACCAGAAGTGACTTGCAGTTTCTCAAGTCACTCTAGAAATGGGGAAAAAAATCCAGAGTGGTTGGGAAACACTGCCATAGTATACAATCATGAAACTTAAAGCAGAGTCATAGGATGCTATTATACTGCAGTTTTGTTCTTGTTTATAGTAGAGACAGGAGAGTCTTGCGTTTCCAACACAAGCGGGCCAGCAGAACATTGGATAAGCAAAAATGTTAGATAATAAGGAGGGATTAAGGAAAGGCCTATCAAACATCAAATTACGTTATGATTTTACAAATTGAGCACAAAAACATCCTGTTTTACCACAAATTGACAGAAAAAAGCTGTTTAATACACAGTAACATTACGTAGTAATTACTGTATTTACGAATTTAGCACCAAAACAGACAAGGGTTCTTTCTTTCTCCCACCTTGGACATTATTCCAGGTGGGAGGCAGACTGTGCTGGATAATACAGAAGATTGGATGAGCAAAGGTTGGATAAGTGGGACTCTACTGTAAGTACCGTATTGAACAACTTGGATATCATACCTCTCTTTAACAGTGTAGTTGCGCCAGTTTGCCAATCCGTGGTCTTGCAATCATACTTCTGCACTACTGCTATTCCTTCATTATTATTTTAATAATAATAATAAATTATTATTATTATTTTAATAATAATAATAATTTAAGAACACCATCATCCCCACGTCAGCATAGGCACATCTGTGCTTAAGTCCGTTCAGCAGTTCACCTCCCTGGGAAGCATCATCTCTTCAGATGCCAAGATTGACAAAGAGATAGATAATAATAATAATAATCTTTATTTATACCCCGCCCCATCTCCCCAATGGGGACTCGGGGCAGCTCACACAAGGCCAAGCCCAAACAACAAATTACAATAAAATAAAAACCAAAACACCAGCAATGAACACAATAAAAAGATACATACTGTCACGATGCACGGACTTGACCGGCCCCTTAATCACACACACAGAGACGGACTGAAGGCTAACTACTTTATTGAATATAAAAACAGTATAAAAGATATTGTCCAAAAGAATAGCAAAGTAATCCAAAAGGCTTGAAGCAATAAGGTCCAAAACAACGTGGCAAAATCCAAAGACTTGGCAAGGCTCCGCGTAACAATGCGGATCAGGAAACAAGGCAATGCAGATGCAAGGCAAGACTTGATGACCACTAGCTCACTTAGCTCCGTAGACCCACTTCGCTTCACGCCTATTCAGATGAGACGTGGCCGAAGCACTGAAGATTCGTTCCCACGAATCCTATACTTAATCCTTCGGCCGAGGTCCCCGACGCTCTAGGCTTCGTCGTCTCCAATCTCTGCTGACGGACCTCGGCCTGTCTAGGCTGCGGTACCATCCCCTTCTGCGGGACTCAATGCTACTTCTCCTATCAAAGGTTCTGCCTTGCCTCTCACCATCTGGGTCACTCTCTCCATGAGAGCTTCCTCCCTAGAATCTTCCCAGCCGCTTGCTTCCATGTTTTGACTCAGGAGCTCCTGGGAACCTTTCCCACCCGGGTGCTCATAACTCCCACAATCACTGCCCTCCATTTGCACCTGGTTATCTGAATCTACGTCAGGGCCAAACATCAATTCTTCCCATGCCAAACTCTCTGTGGGCGAAGGAGGCCCACTGATGGGAAACTGTCCTTCTCCCCAATCTTCCAACTCATCCTCTGAATCTGGTTCTGCAGCTGCAGGGCCTAATGCTAATGGGACCCCGGGTCCTAGCCCCAGTTCTCCAGGCACAAACGTGCTACACATACATATAAATAAAAACAATATACAACTAGATCACAGATTAGCAAAGGCATAGAGTGCATTCGGAAGGCTTCCCAAAAGAGTCTGGGGCAACAAGCACCTGAGGCAAAACACCAAAATCAGTGTCTACAGAGCTATCGTACTGTCTATTCTCCTCTATGGGTCTGAAACATGGGTCACCCATCGCCAACACCTACAACTCCTCGAACGCTGCAGTGTTGGTTTGCTTGCCTAGCGCAGTGAAGTCCATAATGCCATAATTGTGTAGTATGAAACAATCCTAGTGCTAGAGTTGTGTAGTTGGAGATGTAGATCAAAACATCTGAAGAGCTCTCTGTTGGAATTAATAGAGTGTATCATAGGAGTGAAATGTGAATTTGTGTATGTATATGTCTGGTGCTGTCTCAGAGCAAAGATGCTATGTACACTGCTGGAGCAGAAAGGGTTAACCAGCAGGTTATGTAGAGTGGGAAGTGACGAAGGACGTCTAGACCAGCGTCCCTCGGCGTTTTGTATAAAACCATGCTATCTGTCCTTGTCGCGTGTTCTAAGAGATTGTGCTGAAGAGTGAAGTGGATTTGTTTTTGTAAGTAAAGAATTGTTTTTTGTACTACCGACTCAGCGTTCTGGTTTATCCAAGAAGCTTCACAACATCGGCCTTATCACCAACCATACGCTGCAAGAATTAAAAAATACAAACACTCTCGTCTGTCAGAGCAGTTGGCAGACAGGTTCCAGGCACAGGAGAAATCTCCCGGGAACCTATAGGGAGGGGTCTGTATATGAATTCTTGGTTAATAGGAAAACTTACTGAAATAAGTTTTAGAATAAGATTAAAAGGAAATAATTTGGTGGAAGGTTTTGTGAATTCGGAGGTGGCTTGGGAAAAAAAGAGCTCTTTCAATTGGTTTTACATTGACTGAAAACAGTTCTACCTGTTTCTACAGATATTAAGATGCTGGGTTGCGATGCTTATTTGATTCTTTGTATTGTTGTCAGATTCGACAGCTGTTTAAAAGTATTGCGATATATGTCCCGGCTGTGAGCCGCGCATTGTGGATCTCATTTTGGAAGCTTCCTGCTGGGGGCATCTTTCTATAGAGGCAGTCTTAAAGAAGCCAGAGGAAACAATGTGCAGAGGAAACAATGTGTGAATCTACATTGCAGAACTAATGCGGTTTGACATCACTTTAATTTATTTATTTATTCAATTTTATACCGCCACTCCCAAAGGCTCGGGGCGGTTTACAAGGAAGAATAAACAATCTATTATATAAAGGAGGTCCTGTCGTCGAACGACTGACAGAGACAGAGAAACCTTCGAAGGCAGAGACACCAAACTTGCCAACACAAATAGGCCTCAGGCAAGGAAGGTTTTTAGCAAAGAAACTCCCCCCCCAAAAAAACCTAAAAGGCCCCCAAAACAACGATACAAAAACTACAGTTCCCAGCATCCTCTGCGGCAGCCAGAGAAACCCATTGGCCAACATCAGTTACCATAGTAACAGTGGGCAAAGCCACTTAGAATGCTGAGTGATTTCAGTTGAGGGTTAAACTGCCACGGTCAAGATCTAGGATGGAGACAAATAGGGCACCAGGGACACAGGCACCACTGACAAACACATACCCCCAGAATAACACAAAAGTAATACCTACACACAACACAATACGCACATAACACAACCTTGCGTCTACTGCTCAACCCATTTGTATGCCATTCCTTCCTTCCACACAGGCATAAGCTGACCCAAAAGACAAGCCATGCCTCCTAAAAAGAACAGCATCGGACGACACACTCGCAACGCTACATACATCACACAAAAAAGGGCAGAACAAATGCCAGAACTTTTGCCATCACCATAAACAAGGCTCAAGGACAAACACTACAAATCTGTGGCATAGACCTTGACACAGAATGCTTCTCCCACGGACAACTCTACGTAGCGTGCTCCAGAGTTGGGAAACCACAGAACCTCTACATCAACACAGCCAACGGAAAGACAAAAAGCATTGTATAGCCAAAAGCTCTGCAGAACGCCAGCAACACCACACACCGACAACTCCACAGGTGTTCTACATCCCACCCACCAGAACAACCCACAACGACACAGCCGTGACCCCACCAGGACCATAAGTAACATCAATTCCAACCCTTACATACTCAGACTTTCTCGCATCTCCTAAATAGGGCACAGCAACGCGTGCCGGGTACAGCTAGTACAGGATAAATCAGTGCTTTAAAACTCAGCAATTGTCAAAAGCCTGCCTGAAGAGGTAGGTTTTGCATACTCTACGAAAGGAGCTCAGATCTTGAAGAGCCCGAGTCTCAGGGAGTTCCATAGGACCTGACCTATGATGGAGAATGTCCTCCGCCGGGTTGCTGTTAGATGAAAGGATCTGACGCTAGGAATAGCAAGAAGGTTCAACTCTTTTGACCGTAGTGACCTCAGGGGGTTGTAAGGGAACAGGCGATCCCTTAGATACACTGGCCCCAGGGACCATGTCAGGCCTTAAAAGTAAGAACTAACACCTTGAAAGTGATCCGGAATTCAATAGGCAACCAGTGCAGGTCCCGCAGGATAGGTGCTACATGACGGCTTGCAGGCTTCCCTACGAGGAACCGAGCTGCAGCGTTCTGCACTAGCTTGAGTCTCTGGGTCACAGTCAAGTGAAGGCCAATGTAAAGAGCATTACAGTAGTCAAGTTTTGAGATGACCATAACCTGGAGCACCGAGGCCAGGTCGTTCCTGTGCACAAGCAGTGACTATGTAACCTGTTTATTTTAATTGTGTACGTCGCCCAGAGCACCTTTGGTGGAGGGCGACTCATCTGTATATCTGTATACCTTTATAAAGCGGAATGTTTGTTTGTATGTATGTATCTATGTGTGCGGAGGGCGGAAGGGCGGGAGGGCGGGAGGGCGGGAGGGCGGAAGGGCGGATATGTGGCAGCCACTTTCACAAGCCACAGCGACCAGCGTGGGTGATGGACCTGCACCAAACTTGGTACACGTAACCCCCCCTAACCCCCTTTATGTCCTGGTGCGGTTCGGGGGACATGACCCATGGATTATGGGATTTGTAGTACTTTCAAACACTGGTTCCCACAGACCACTGAGGCCACCAAAAAGGACCAATACAGACCACACTTAGCACACACAGCCCCCATGACCCACTCTACATCCTGGTGCAGTTTGGAGGAGGGTGGACCATGGATGATGGGACTTGAAGTACCTCTACTCACTTCCCAAGTCTGCTGCAACCCTCATCCAATCACTGATCGAGACCAAACTTGCCATACATAACCCCCATGACTGCCTTCACGTCCTGGTGAGGTTTGGGGGAGGACTGACAATAGATGATGGGATTTGTAGTACTTTCAAACAATTTGGTTCCCACAGACCACTGAAGCCACCAAAAAGGACCAATACAGACCACACTTAGCACACACAGCCCCCGTGACCCACTCTATGTCCTGGTGCAGTTTGGAGGAGGGTGGACCATGGATGATGGGACTTGAAGTACCTTCCCTCACTTTCCAAGACTGCTACAAACCTAATCCTATGACTGATCAACACGAAACCTGCCACACAGAGCCCTCATGACCCACTCTACATCCTGGTGCAGATTGGAGGAGGGTGGACCATGGATGATGGGACTTGAAGTACCTCTACTCACTTTCCAAGTCCGCTGCGACCCTCATCCAATTACCGATTGAGACCACACTTGGCACACATAACCCCCATGACTGCCTTCACGTCCTGGTGAGGTTCAGGGGAGGACTGACAATGGATGATGGGATTTGTAGTACTTTCACACCCCTTTGTTCCCACAGACCACTGTGGCCCCCAACAAACACCGAGAAAGACCACACTTGGCACACAGAGCCCCAGTGACCCACTCTACATCCTACTGAACTTTGGAGGGGGGCAGAACATGGATGATGGGACATGCAGTACCTTTCTTCACTTTCCAAGCCTGCTACAAACCTAATCCAATGAGTGATCAACACCAAACCTGGCACCCAGAGCCCTCATGACCCACTCTACATCCTGGTGCTGTTTTGTGTGAGACGGACCACGGATGATGGGACTTGAAGTACCTTCACTCACTTCCTAAAAACAATGCATCCCTCATCCATTCACCAATACAGACCAAACTTAGCACACAGAGCCCCCATGACCCAATCTACATCCTACTACACTTTGGGGGAGGGTGGACCAGGGATGATGGGACTTCCACTACCTTCAGTAATTTCATGATACCACTGCAACTCCCAATAATGATGGATCAAGACCAAACTTGACACACAGAGCCCCCATGACCCACTCTACATCCTGCTGCACTTCTCAAATGACCCGGGCACCGCCGGGCCCCCAAGCTAGTAAGAAATAAAGTTAGTTAGTTAGTTAGTTCCAGGACAAGTAGGGAGCCAGCCGCTTCACCTGCCACAGATGAAAGAATGCGGTCCTACTGACAGTGGAGATTTGAGCCTCCATTGACAGCAGGGGGTCTAAAAGGACACCAAGGCTTTTTACAGATGATGACGGGCGTAGTGCCTCGCCATCCAGGGTCGGCAGCCGGATCTCCCTCTCGCCCAGGCGGGATAGAAATGTTGTAAATAAATAATAAATCACCCTAACTAACTCTGCAGAGCTTCCATGATCAGACTAATCTAATGGTTTTAAGGTATTTAGGTCCCTTCTGGTATGAAATTTCAATAAATGTGAATTGATGCTGTACATCAGTGTTTTTCAACCTTTTTTGAGCCGCGGCACATTTTTTTACATTTACAAAATCCTGGGGCACACCACCGACCAAAATGACACAAAATGACACTCTAACTCAGTAATGCATATAGTTAATATGCTTTAAAATGTATTTATACACTCAGTGTGAAACCTGGGCCTGTTTCGATGAACACAACATAGATATCCTGGCAGGAATGGCAGAAAGACACACACCAAGCTCTTGCTCAACAGCTGTCAGTCTCTCTCTGTGTTTAGTTTTTATCGCAGTCAAGCTAGAGAAGCTCATCTCACACAGATATGTGGTTGAAAATGGGAGCAATGTCAAAATAGACCAACAGAAAATACTGGAAGGGTATGGTGGGCATTAACCTTGAGTTTTGGAGTTGTAGTTCACCTATATCCAGAGAGCACTGTGAACTCAATGTTGGATCAGGACCAAACTTGGCATGAATACTCAATATGGCCAAATGTGAACACAGATGGAGTTTGGGGAAAATAGACCTTGACATTTGGGAGTTACAGTTTCTGGGATTTATAGTTAACACACGATCAATGAGCATCCTGAACTCTTGCAACAAGGGAATTGAACCAAACTTGGCATATTGAACTCTCATTACCAACAGAAAGTACTGAAAGGGTTTGCTTGGAATTGACCTTGAGTTTGGAAGTTGTAGTTCACCTACACCCAGAGAGCACTGTGGACTCAAACAATGTTATGTTATGTTGTTGTTTGTTTTCTATCCAAAATCACAATGTTGGAAGGAGGCTCACCACTTTCAGGTCCCTAAAACAGGCATGGGGAAACTTCGGCCCTCTGGGTGCTTTGGACTTCAACTCCCACCATTCCTAACAGCCTGAGGCCCTTTCCTGCTTCAGTAGCTGAGAGGGGAAAAGGAAAAGGGCCTGAGGCTGCTAGGAATGGTGGGAGTTGGAGTCCGCAAGTTTGCCCATGCCAGCTTTCGACAGAGACCTCTTCCTCCCCCTCCCCCTTTGCGCCCTTTCTTCCCCCTCCTGCCAAACGCTTGCTTTTTCTCCTACACTCATGCTCCCTTCAGGAGGGGAGGGGGGGAGGGAGGAAGACGTGACCCATGCGGGCAGTACTGTGCAGACTCGCTCACCTCTTCCTGCCTTCCCCCTCCCCTCCTGAACACGCTCACGCTGCCCCCTTGGATCAATATGGCGGCAGCATGAGCAAAGCGAGGCAAAGCAAGCAGAGCGAGGCTGGGAAGAAGGGAGCCCGAGTGGAGAAGAAAAAGTGTTTGGCAGGAGGGGGAAGAAAGGCTATTGGAGGTTCCAATCTCCCATGGCATACCTGATGATCGCTCATGGCACACTAGTGTACCACGGCATACCGGTTGGGAAACACTACTGTACATAATTACATTTGGAGGCCATAGTGTCCTTGATTCTGATCCAGATGAGGCATCCAGAGATACGAGGCATGCTTTCCAAGGCTTCCTCCCAGACAACATTTACATGTGCCCCCTGGCCCAGCTGGCCCGCAACTTTGGTCTGGAGTGTTATCAGTACGCTGATGACACCCAGCTTCTGCTGAGAATGGACGGCAGGCCGGACACCGTACCCGATTGTTTCCATCTTTGCCTTGAAGCCGTGACTGGTTGGCTGTGTGCCAGCCGGCTGAAGGTGAATCCGTCGAAGACGGAGATCTTGTGGCCCGGTCGGCCTGGGCTGGATGAGTGCCGGTTGCCTACCCTGGATGGCGAGCGACTTAGCCCGTCACCCGTTGTTAAGAGCTTGGGTGTTCAACTGGACCTCCAGCTGACCATGGAGACTCAGGTCTCCATGGTCAGCAGGACGTCGTTTTTTCACCTACGACAGGCTAGGCGACTGGCACCCTACCTGTCCAGGGACGACCTGGCCATGGTGATCCAAGCGACGGTCATCTCGAGGCTGGACTACTGTAACACCCTCTACGTCGGCCTCCCCTTGTCAACAATCCAGAAACTCAAGCTAGTGCAAAATGCCGCTGCTCGCTTGCTGGCGGGAGCTTCAGTGAGGAGCACATTACGCCCACCCTCCGGCAACTGAACTGGCTTCCTATCGAGTACCGAATTGCCTTCAAGGTGTTGGTTTTAACCTTTAAGGCCTTACACGGCCTAGGGCCTGCGTACCTGAGGGACCGCCTTGCTCCGTATATTCCCCCGAGATCACTACGTTCAGAGGAACAGAATCTGTTACTGGTGCCATCAATCTGCTCCTGCCACCTGTCCGCAACCAGGCAAAGAGCCTTCTCCGTGGCGTTATGGAACTCCCTCCCAGATGACACCCGCGCTATCCCAGAGCTCATCCCTTTCCGAAGGGCTTGCAAGACCGCCCTCTTCAGACTAGCCTTCAACTAGGCACACCGGCCTAGTGTAATTGCCTAGTATAACTGTGCCCCTGGTCTAAGGAAATGCTACTGTATTTTATCTTGTACCTCGGGATGTGATGTGTGTTTTTTATGTTTTTATTGTATGGCCGCATGGTTGGTACATGTTGCCTATTTTATATGTTGTTATCCGCCCCAAGCCTGCAGGGGGGAGCGGAGTACAAGACCGAACAATAAATAAATAAATAAATAAATAAATAAATAAATAAATAAATAAAGGAGAGCGTTTTTGAGGTCTTGAATGTGAACTAAAAGTGCTGCCAAGGAGCACCAATGCTTTTTACAGGGAGAGGTTTGAAACCTTTCCCCTGTTGTTAACGCGAAGCATTTCTTCTCTTTGTGTCTCCTGGAACGAGTGCTGAACTGACTCAGAAAAGGTAGACCAAAGACCCAAGGAGGCCAAAAAAGAAGTATTAGGAGGAGAACGGGTTCTGGCAAGAACGGCCTGCGCTAGCAAAGAGGTCATCATGGGAAGATGTGGCTGGGTTCGACTGAAACTCGGCCAGCCAGCCAGATGTATCACCCACGAGTTCAGGATGCATTAAGAAGGAAGGAGAGCGAAAAGGCGAAGTTTGCACAGACACTTATATTATTTTAAACAACATACTCCAACTCTCACGTAATCTCTTCTCCCTCATAATTCTACTCAGCCTGACATCACCACTTAAACCAGTCGTTCCCAAACTTTTTGGCCTACCGCCCCCTTACCAAAAAAATATTTACTCATGGCCCCCCTAGAAATTAATTTTTTAAAAAATGTAATAGCAGTTACACAGAAAGATATATATGTATGAATGCCTTGAGCCCTAAATAAGGTTCCTCATGTTGTGGTGACCCCCAACCATATTTTCATGGCTACTTCATAAATAATTTTGCTACTCTTACAAAGTCTAATCTAAATATCTAATATGCAGGATGTGTTTTCATTGTTACAAATTGAACACAATAAAAGCATAGTGATTAATCACAAAAACAATGTGTTTGGGGGAGGATGGACAACGGATGATGGGATTTGCAGTACCTTCGATCGATTCAGCTCGGACTTCCACAGCCGAGACCCCATGAATGACAAGCCTGGACCAAACTTGGCACACAGAACTCCCACGAGCAACAGAAAATACTGGAGGGGCTTGGGAGGAATTGACAGTGATTTAGGGGAGATGTAGTTCACCTACATTTGGAGAGCACTCTGAACCCAAACAACCCTGGATCTGGACCAAATTTGGCACAACTACTCAATATGCCCAAATTTGAATATTGGTGAGGTTGAGAGGATTGATTTTGTCATTTGGGGGTTGTAGCTGCTGGGATTTATAGTTCACCTATAATCAAAGAGCATTTTGAACTCCCAAGAGCAATGGAATTGAACTAAACTTGAGCAATAGAGAATAATGGACCTTGGAAATTGGGAGCTGCTTGCACTTTCCTTAGTGCCATGGCCATCTCCCAGGAGGTGCCTGCAAACGCTGCAGCGACTCAGGGGGCGCTTGCAGAGGCGGAGGCTTTTCTTTTCCGCTGGGCCAACTGGCAGGCACACACTCGCAAGCGCGCGACTGTCTCAGCCTGCCAGTTGGAATCCCTGGGCAGGCATTGCTTGGAAACTGCAGCACGCGCGCTCTTCCTCTCCTCAACTCCATCCCATATTGCTCCTTCCTTCCAAGGGACCCATTGGATTGGAAGGGGTGATACAGGATTGCACCGTGGGTGGAGTTGAGGAGAGGAAGGGGGTGCGTGCTGTGGTTTCCAGGCATCGCCTGGACAGGGTTTCCAAGTGGCAGGCATACACGCTTGCGCTTGCGAGTTGGAATCCTGTCACTGCCCCCTTGTCCCCCAAATTCTCCTGAGCCTCCCACCGCCCCCTTGGATCGCCTCATCGCCCACTAGGGGGCTGACTGCCCACTTTGGGAACCACGGACTTCAACTAACATAAAGAACTTGCTGAAGGCAAGATGCCAACACTTTATCTACGCCTCTATGGCAACTCCAGTCCGTTGAAATGCCCACGTATCCAAGATGGGTCTTCCCCTTTTTCATCTATTTGGATGGCTAAGTGGTTCCTACATGCCCTTCAACATCTCGTAGATAATAAACAGCATTTGTGTAGCTAAGCAACATGACATTGTAGTCAATATGGCAATGATTACGAAGCAAAGCTCATAAACTAGAACAGTGTTTCTCATCTTGGGGGGTCAGAACCCAGGGTAGGGGGTCACGAGGAGATTTCAGTGGGGACACCAAAGACCATCAGAAAACACATATTTCTGGTAGGAAGTTTGGCCCAATGCTATTGTTGATGGAGTTCAGAATGCTCTTTGATTGTAGGCAGGGCTGTAGCTAGGGGGGGGCTGAGCTTGATTTGTGGGGTGTGTGTCTGAGTGGGAGAGGATTTACCCTAGCAAACTTTTTGCATACCCCCATGCATATGGGATATATTGAGCATAGTGATCAGATCATGATATGAATACACATAACAGTTTAAATAATGTACCAGTAAGGCCTTCTCATGGACCACCCTGAGAATTTGGGGGGGGCTGAGCCCTCAGCCCCGGCTACATGCCTGGTTGTAGGTTAACTATAAATCCCAGCAAGTACTCCCAGATGACAAAATCAACCCCTTTGCAACCCCACCAGTATTCAAATTTGTGCAAAGCAAGAATTTGTGCCAAATTTGGTGCAGTGAATGAAAATATATCCTGCATTTCAGATATTTACATTAGGATTCGTAACAGTAGCAAAATTACAGTTGTGAAGTAGCAATGAATATGTTTTTATGCTTGGGGGTCACCATGACATGAGGAACTGTATTAAGGGGTTGCGGCAATAGGAAGCTTGAGAAATTTATTTATTTAAAACCTTTGTGCCCCGACCTTCTCACCTCTATCGAGGGCCTCAGACCGGCATAACAGCAAAGATTCAATGCTATACAGTTTAAAAACAACTACAACAACATATTAAAATACATAAAAACCCAGCATAAAACCACATCGCCATTAAAACAATGCCACTCGAACTGTAAACGTGGTCATACATTCAGACAATAGCCCATCTCAGCCTATTCTGGGAAGGCTTGGCTCCACATCCAGGTCTTCACCAGCCTCCTAAAGGACAGCAGAGTGGCGGCAGATCTAACATCACCTGGGAAAGAGTTCCACAGCCGAGGGGCCACCACAGAGAAGGCCCTGTCCCTCATCCCCACCAGACGTGCTTGCGAAGGTGGTGGGACCGAGAGCAGGGCCTCTCCGGAGGATCTTAATGTTCTAGATGGTTCGTAGGGGAGAATCCGTTCGGACAGGTAAACTGGGCCAGAACCGTATAGGGTTTTGTAGGTTAAAACCAGCACTTTGAATTGTGCCCGGAAGCTAATTGGCAGCCAGTGGAGCTGGCGCAGCAAGGGAGTTGTATGCTCCCTGTGCCCCGCTCCTGTTAGTAACCTGGCTGCCGAACGTTGGACTAATTGCAGCTTCCGAGCAGTCTTCAGAGGCAACCCCACGTAGAGAGCGTTGCAGTAGTCTATTCGGGATGTAACCAGAGCGTGGACCACCGTGGCCAAGTCAGACTTCCCAAGGTACGGGCGCAGCTGGCGCACAAGCTTTAACTGCAAAAGCTCTCCCGGCCACCACCGAGACCTGGGGCTCCAGGCTCAGTGATGAGTCCAGGATCACTCCCAAACTGCGAACCTGCGCCTTCAGGGGGAGTGTAACCCCGTCAAGCACAGGCTGTAACCCAGGGGTGCTCGGAAAGTCGATCGCGATCGACTGGTCGATCTTGGGACCCAGGGAGGTCGATCCCAGCTGGATGGGATGCTTCTGAGGGGGCGGAGCCAAGCCCCGCCAAGCCACGCCCCTTTCGCCGGCTTCAGCATTTCCACAGCTTCTCCTGGGTAGAAGAGGGCAATGCCAAGCCAGTGTTGGCATAGATAGCCACCACTGGCTTGGCATAACCTTTCTGTACCCTGGAGAAGCTGTGGAAATGCTAAAGCCAGAAGAAAAGGGGGCAGAGCTAAGCCCCGCCAAGCTCCACCCCCTCCGCCAGCTTCAGCATTTCCACAGCTTCTCAAGAGTAGAAGGGGGTAATGCCAAGCCAGTGGTGGCTATCTATGCCACCACTGGCTTGGCATTACCCTCTTTTACCCAGGAGAAGCAGTGGAAATGCTGAAGCCAGAGGGGGAGGGGGGGCCAAGCCCCCCCAAGCCCGCCCCTTCCCCAGCTCCGCCCTGTTCTCTCTTGGTAGGTCTTTCTGACTTGGTTTTAGTTTAAGTAGCTCGCATGCTGAAAAAGTTTGGGCACCCCTGCTGTAACCCTATGCCCTGTTCGGTCTAAACACTGAAGTAGAAGAAGCTGCAGAGGTTTCCTTTTGCCTAAGCTTACTGGGAAGGGCAGGATTAATTCTCCTCTCCTCTCCTGCTGAGTTAATTGAGTGCAAATTACTTTTGTATTTGAATTCAATTTTTAGCAGCTGAAGTAAAGTGGGGGCAAATGTGCATACCGTGTTTCCCCGAAAGTAAGACACCCCCAATTGTAAGACGTATCGGAGGTGTCGGGGGGGGTGTCGGCTAATATAAGCCGTACCCAGTAAGCCGTACCTCGTCCCGCCCGCCAAGCGCTCTATCCCGCCGCAACCGGCCCATCGGCGCGGCACACCTCCGCGGCACACCTTTCCGCCAGGCCTCAAGGAAGGGAGGGGAAGAGAGCCAGAGGCGTGGCGAGGAAGCGCCGTGTCAGGTGACGTGCCGGCGCCGCCACGCCTGGCTCCTTTCCCCTCTCTTTCGTCCAAGCAAGGGAGGGGAAAGAGAGCCAGAGGCGTGGTGAGGAAGCGCCGTGTCAGAGTGACGCGCCGGCGCCGCCACGCCCTGGCTCCTTTCCCTCCCTTTCGTCAAGCAAGGGAGGGGAAGAGAGCCAGAGGCGTGGCGAGGAGCGCCGCGTCAGGTGGCGCGCCGGCGCCGCCACGCCCCTGGCTCCTTTCCCCTCCCTTCGTCCAAGCAAGGGAGGGAAAGAGAGCCAGAGGCGTGGCGAGGAAGCGCCGTGTCAGAGTGACGCCGGGCGCCGCCACGCCCTGGCTCCTTTCCCCTCCCTTTCGTCCAAGCAAGGGAGGGGAAGAGAGCCAGAGGCGTGGCGAGGAAGCGCCGCATCAGGTGACGCGCGGCGCTTCGCCACGCCCTGGCTCCTTTCCCTCCCTTTCGTCCAAGCAGGGAGGGAAAGAGAGCCAGAGGCGTGGCGAGGAAGCGCATCAGTGTGACGCGCGGCGCCGCCACGCCCTGGCTCCTTTCCCTCCCTTTCGTCCAAGCAAGGGAGGGGAAAGAGAGCCAGAGGCGTGGCGTAGGAAGCGCCGTGTCAGAGTGACGCGCCAGAGTGACGCGCCAGCCACGGCCCTGGTTCCTTTTCCCTCCCTTTCGTCCAAGCAAGGGAGGGGAAGAAGCCAGGGCGTGGCGGAAGCGCGTCACTCTGACGCGGGTTCGCACGCCTCTGGCTCTCTTCCCCTCCCTTGCTTGGAGGCCTGGCGGAAAGGTGTGCGCGGAGGTGTGCCGCGGCCGATGGGGCCGATGCGGCGGCGTGGCGGCGGCGGCGTGGGCGTGGTGACGGGGTACGTCTTGGGCCTGAAACATGGGTCACCTATCGCCAACACCTACGACTCCTCGAGCGCTTTCATCAGCGCTGTCTTCGCTCAATCCTAAATATTCACTGTACCGACTATGTGACGAATGTTGCTGTCCTTGAGCAAGCACGGATCACCAGCATTGAGGCCATACTATTGAGAACACGGCTGCGCTGGGCAGGGCACGTCTCTAGGATGGAGGACCACTGCCTCCCAAAGATACTACTCTATGGTGAACTCGCCACAGGTCAGCGCAAGAGAGGCGCCCCCAAAAAAGAGATATAAGGACTCCCTGAAACAACATCTCAGGCTCGGCCAGATTGATCCCCAACAATGGTCCACCCTGGCCTCACACCGGGAGGCATGGAGAAGCACTATCCACAATGCTGCGGCCTCTTTCGAGAAGACACGCCGAATGGGTCTCGAAGAGAAAACGACAACGCAGAAAGAACTGCAACTTGGAAACAACATCATCCAAGGAGACTTTCTGCTGCGCTTTCTGCAACCGAACTTGCCTATCTCAGATTGGCCTTTTTAGTCATCAACGCGCTTGTAAAAAGCGTGGGATGAGTCCTTCCTGAATCTTCGTTCGCGTAGTAATGCCGAGAGAGAGACAGTTGATCCTTCATATCCACTAAGCCTGTTCCCACATATCTAACCACCCATGGCTTAAAAATATTATTTATTTATTTATTTATTATTCAGTTTTATATTCCGCTCCTCCCTGCAGGCTCGGGGCGGATCACAACAATGATCATAAAAACATCACACAGCAGTATTAAAAAACCACAGTGGTTACAAATTCTTAGAACTCATGAACATGGTCATACAGTCCTGTCTGACTTAACCAAAAGCGAGTTTAAAAAGGGCGGACTTGCACGCTCTCCGAAAAGAAACAAGCTCTCGGATTGCGCGAGTCTCCGGCGGAAGAGAATTCCACAGCACAGGGGCTGCAACAGAGAAGGCACGCTGCCTAGTTGTGGACAAATGGCAGGAGCGGATTGATGGAATTTCTAACAAATTCTGCTCCTCAGAACGCAGTGGTCTCGGGGGAACATACGGGGTAAGGCGGTCCCTCAGGTACACAGGCCCTAGACCGTATAAGGCCTTAAAGGCTAAAACCAGCGCTGTCACACCCCAAGAGATTCAAGGGCCTCCGACAGCATCTTTCCTTGGGTCTGCATTTTGCCCGCTTGTTTCTAAGAAGCTTCACAGCACAGCTGTGTTAACTCCCAGCCCCGGTCAGGGGCCTCTAGCTTGCCTCTAGCTTGCTCTTCTGCACTGTCCAAGGGAGATGCCAGGCCGAAAGCATGTCAAGGCCAAACGGAGCCCACCAAGCTGATAGCAAAGGCGGGTACTCGGAGCAGTAAGCGCTACTCCCCAGGCCAGCTGGTCGGCACTAACAAGGGCCTACATTCCTCAGGACTGAGGTTCTCAAAACAACCCAGGGCTCATCCATCATCCAATTTGATGTTCGACGCACTGGGCCCTGCTGGCAGAAATCCTATAAAAGCTGTGAGATCCTGCTTAGCAGTATCTCGTACCAACGACCGCTACTGCCATGATGTCCAAGTGAACCGGGCCTTTCGGCCATCTACTAAGATCCAGCCAGCCAGCCATTCCCGGCTGCCTCGTTTCAGCATCTAGCCTTGTTCCTGTTCATCGCCGAGCCTGTGGGGAAGTTGCATTGCTTTTCATTGACTTTGCCTGCAGTACCCGAAGCCGTCTGATCTTCTTGCACCGATCAGGGGCACAAAGACTATCTATCGCATCCCGCATTTGTTCCTGCATTTCCTCCGCTTGAGATCCTGCCGTTGCGGATACTCAAGCCTTGCTGATTCAGTGTCTGCTGCTATCTGAGGCTGCATACTAAAAGGCCTCCTGGACTTATTATCCACTTTGCTACTTTATAATCAATAAAGCTTGTTGTACCTCAGATGCCTTGTCTGTTGTCCCGGGGTCAAGTGCCAAGAAGCCTCAGAGAGCGACAAGCACCTTGAAGGCAATTCGGTACTCAACAGGCTCGGGCAGTAAGGGGCCCACTCCCCAGGCCAGCTGGTCCGGGACTAACAAAGGGGCCCACATTCCTTTAAGGGCTGAGGTTCTCAAAACAACCCAGGGCTCATCCATCATCCCAAATTTTATGTTCGACGCACTGGGCCCGCTGCAGAAATCCTATAAAAACTGTGAGATCCTGCTTGAATCTCGTACCAAACCCCACCCCTGATGTCCAAGTAACCGGGGCCCTTTTGGCCACTACTAAGATCCAGCCAGCCAGCCATTC
>JARBWK010000003.1:203546673-203593549 GCA_030556195.1 Anolis apletophallus
AAAATCCCAGAAATGTTCCCAAAGCCTCAGGCTAATTAAGTTGTAAAGGTCTCTGAATATAAATCCACTAAGAAGCAACAGAACTAAAAACTAGGTGAGTGTTGCAGCCTAGACCTTGAGGATCCCTCAGTAAACCACCACAAAGCAGCCGTGATTAAATGCTTTATTTAGAACTATCTGTACCCGGCACGCGTTGCTGTGCCCTTTTTAGGAGATGCGAGAAAGTCCAATCATCCACGGTGTGCCCTCCTCTAAACTGCAGTTGGATGGAGTGTGGGTCATGGGGGCATGGTGTGCCAAGTTGGGTCTTTATCGGTCTTGGTTCTGGGCCACAGTGGTCTGTGGGGAATGATGGGTTTTGAAGTACTACAAATCCCATTTTCCATGGTGGTACTTCAAGTCCCATCATGCATGGTCGGGGCTCTGTGTGCCAAGGTAGGTTACTGTAAATTCAGGCCATACACAATGTCCCATGAGCTGAGGCCTAGTTAGGAACAGCAAGTTAATGAAGCCTTACTGTCAATTCAGGCCATACACAATGTCCAATGAGCTGAGGCCTAGTCGGGAGAATCAAGTTAATGAAGTCTTACTGTCAATTCAGAGCGTAAACAGCTTCCCAGTAAGTGAGGGCTAGTTAGGGAAATCAAGTTAATGAAGCCTTACTGTCAATTTTGGGTGTGGTCTGTGATTTTTGGGGGTGTAAATTTTCGGTTGGAAGTGATTTGGGTGTTTGTTATGGGGATTGGCTCAGGCCTTTTCCTTATTCTGTTTTGGCAGTTTATTATGTATCGGAATTTTCATGTTGGCTGGCCAGTGCAGCAGTTATGCAAATCCGCCCTTATTGGCAGCCAATCATGTTGTTCAGAATGTAGAGGCTGGGTGAGTCTTTGGCTGCCCCGGAGGATGCTGGTAAATGTAGTTTTATTTTTTTATCGTTGTTTTGGGGGCCTTTTAGGTTTTGGGGGGGAAGTTTCTTTGCTACAAACGTACCTTGCTTGAGACCTATTTCTGTTGGCAAGTATTGTTTTTCTGCGTTGTATGGTTTCTTTGTTTGAGGTATACATCACATGACATGAACCCATTTATATAATAGATAGGTAGAAAGAGGAAAGAGATAAAAATATAGTCCACTGATGCTCCCAGCATCCAAGTATTGCAGTGCAATAGTCTTAAAGAGTTCAAAGATCAAGTCTCCTCCTTTATCTTAAAACCTACTTGGAGAGCCATATGGAAAAATAATGTCAACATCTCTTACTGTCATAAGTATAGGGAAAATTGGATTAAACTAATATATAGGTGGTTCCTCACACCAAACAAACTAGCAAAAATATATAAAAACCAAAATCCGGACTGCTGGAATTGTAAAAAAAAAAGAATACAGGCACATACTTCCATTTATGGTGGATGTGCCCCAGAGCAGAAAGATTTTGGTGTGAGATACATACCAAATTGGAGAAAATACTTAAAAAGTCGATCGAGAAAAGTCCAGAAGCATTTCTCCTAGGAATAGTGGATCCCTCCTGGGAGAGGAAGGATAGAAATTTATTTATTCTGACCACTATGGCGGCTAAGATGGTTATGGCCAAATACTGGAAATCCCAGGAGGTTCCCACAAGGGAAGAATGGCAGATGAAAATCATTGAGACGGTCCAGATGGAAACAATGACGGAAGCCCTCAGAGAGGAACGAAAGACAAATAAGACAGAGGAAAGAAATAGCAAATGGGATTGGTCAGACCTGATAGACTACTTTAGGAAAGAGAAAGATATAGAGCTTAGGGTGAAAAGCTTGTAAAGGGGGTAGGGGGAAGGAGGGAGTTAAAGAAGTAACTGAGGGTCAACAAGGGGGAAAAGGATATATTCGTGGGGGGGGGGGTTAATAGAGGGAAAGGGATATGTTTGTAATTCCTGATTTTCATATATAGAGAACAACATCCCAATACTCCGAAAGAGCTAGTAGACAAAAGAAGAGATGTCAACCAGCCACGGAAGTCAAGATGAATAGAAGCCCTGTCAAGCCTTCAAGCGTTTAACACTCTGTAAAAGCAAGGGGGGCATCAACCCCTAGCTTCTTTCACACTCTAATGCACACACTTTTCTATGTTCTTTCTATCTTCATTGGAATTTCCGTTTCTATTTCAGTCACCCAGAGCGACGAACTCTGGGGGTCCATTTTCTCATTGCTTCATGTTTTTAATCTTTCTGTCATATATCTGAAATATTCAATAAAGACTTTTTAAAAAAAGAGTTCAAAGATCCAATAACTGAAGAAATAGTCTTGAAACCCCAATGGGCTTAAATCCGGGATAAGTTCTTGGCAAACGTGAGCTTGGCCGGATACTTGAGCACCGAGACGTGGAGGCTCTGCGGCCTGTACTTGAGATCCGTGGAGTTCGGCTTGGAAAGCTTAACGTTGGCGCGAGATGCCGAGCACCAAAGGGGACCAACTTAAATAGGCCCCCACAATGTTTTGGTCTCGAATGTGCTGACTTCGGCTCAATACTTTCCCAGGGACAGTTTGTGGGTTGGACTTTCCCAAGCTTTCCGAGGAAGGCAAATATGTCAGCTCATTAGTGGCTGCACCTGGAGAAGGGGAGAAAGCGAGGCTTCGCTTTCCCAGCACTTCTTATCAGTCTGGGAAGAAAGCAGGCTGCGTCTGGCCTTGACTGCTGGTTGACTTGGAGGCCTCTGTAAAGGCTTTTTCTCAAACCTGGCTGGGGTCTTGGATTTAACATGGCTTCTATCTGGTTTGGCTATGGAGTCAGGCTGGGGCATGACAGTTTGTCCCAGAAAAGGCAAGCTCAAAGTTCTGTCATGAATGACCAAAAAATCTAGAACTCAGGAGTTCATGGAACTGCTTGCAGTAGAATCAAAAGTTGACCAGGAACTGAATTTCAAACCTTTACAGGGCTAATAACAAGATCTCAACATTCTACCATTTCCCTCCCTTTTCCCTCCCTGGGAAAGCAACAGCTGCGGCTAGAATCAGCAATCCAGGTGTCTCAATTCCCGCCCACTGGACTCTCAGAAAAACTAAATTCCCTTAACTGCTTTCCCAGAGTTTCATCACCTTGGCCCTGCACTGGAAATCACACAGATCCCTGCACACCACCACAACCCACAACCCCTGAAGCCACAGAAGCCACAGGCCCAACAGTTGTAGATAAAAACATGTTAGTTACTTTTGTATATAGAAGTTGTTGGTTTTTTCTCTCCTTTTGAGTTGTTGTATTTTATATTTATGTTATTTGTTTGTTAATATGTTTGAATTTTTTTTAAAAAAAGAAAGAAATAATGAAGAAGCAGCTTCTTTTATTTATTCAGACATAGGTCTTCCCAGTCACTTCTAAATACACACAAAATCCCCATTTTAGATTACTTTCATAGTGAGTTTTCCTTTCAGGAACAAGGGGGGGAAAATAGAAAAATGCCACATGAACAATGTGTATACTAGGCATGCTAAAATTGAAACGGAAATCTAATTGATTCGTTAGAAATTCGTAATTAATGGGACTTTTGTTGTTTTACGGCTCGCTGTCGTGAACCAGGAAGTAGACTTCCTTTACGGTCCTTCAGGTCAACAATATGCGTTAAGTTCGTTAGAAGTTCTAAAGTATTAATTAATTAATTATTGTAGTACTCACTTCTCCCTGTCTTGTCTTCTCCCGCTCATTTCCTTCCCGCCTTCATTGCTTCTTCTTTTTCCCGCATTTCTATGGGGAACTGGAAGTGACTCTGCTGCTAGGCAATGCATTCTGGAAACTGTAGTCCTCCAGGCTTCCCCCCTCCTTCTCCTTCTCTTCCCTGTTGCTCTGCCTTCATGCATCGAGGCTAGAGAGGCGAGAGGGGGTGCGATGGCCCTTTCCAGCTGAAATATAAGCCGACCCAACCCTGGGTCGGCTTATATTTCAGCTGGAAAGCGCGCGCGCGCCTCTCTGCTTCTCTAGCCTGGATCCAGGCTAGAGAGGCGGAGAGGCGCAGGCGCTTTCCAGCTGAAATATAAGCCGACCCAGGGTTGGGTCGGCTTATATTTCAGCTGGAAAGGGGCTCATGCTCGCCTCTCTCTAGCCTTGATCCATGCATCGAGGCTAGAGAGAGGCGAGAGGGGGTGAGCGAGGCGCCGGCGAGCGGGGATCCCAGTTTGGCCCAATTCTGTCATTGGTGGAGTTCAGAATGCTCTTTGATTGAAGGTGAACTATAAATCCCAGCAACTACAACTCCCAAATGTCAAGGTCTATTTTCCCAAACTCCATCTGCATTCACATTTGGGCATATTGAGTATTCATGCCAAGTTTGGTCCTGATCCAGGATTGTTTGGGTTCAGAGTTATCTCCCCTAAATCACTGTCAATTCCTCCCAAACCCCTCCAGTATTTTCTGTGGGTCATGGGGGTTCTGTGTGCCAAGTTTAGTCCAGGTCTGTCATTCATGGGGTCTCAGCTGTGGAAGTCAGAGCTGAATTGGTCGAAGGTACTGCAAATCCCATCATCCGTTGTCCATCCTCCCCAAACATATTGTTTTTGTGATTAATCCCTGTGCTTTAACTTTGGTCAATTTGTAACAATGAAAATACATCCTGCATATTAGATATTTGCATTAGAATTCATAAGAGTAACAAAATTATGAAGTATCAACGAAAATATGGATGGGGGTCACCACAACATGAGGAACCACTGCATTAACATATCTCTCTCTCGGCATTACTTCACGAACGAAGATTCAGGAAGGACTCATCCCACGCTTTTACAAGCGCTGATGACTAAAGAGGCCAATCTGAGATAGGCAAGTTCGGTTGCAGAAAGCACAGCAGAAAGTCTATATATTATACATATATCTTTCTGTTTAATTGCTATTAGGGAAATAAAACGTGAACAAAGGAAGGAAGGAGACAAAGGAAGAAGTAGAGAAGGGGGAGGGAAGGAAGGAAAGAGAAAAGAAGGGATGGGGAACCAAAGAGCAAAGGAAGGAATGAAAGAGGAGGGTAGAGAAGGTCACATTGTACTGAGAGCTAGTAGCTAGCTCTTATATTTATGTTATACATCTACAGTTTAAGGGGAATGTTCCCCCATTGATTTTTGACTGTTTTTGACTTTAGAACCAATTTAGAATTTCGTAAGTAATTAAGTTACATTTTAGCACTTTTTGCAAATTTTTTTGTAAGTATTTGATATACTAATCAAAAAAAATCCCCCCCCATTTGATTTTAGAATTGCGATTTTAGGATTCTAAACCAAGCCTAGTGTATACATCTAAAGCATGACAATGTTTCTATCTGCATGCTTAAGCATTCTATAGTCCAGAACATCTAAATCCAATCTCTATTCAGAATTGCAAAGAATAATAGGAACACTAAGCTTCTTTCCTGTATTGGAAACATATATGGTACATATCAATAAGCCATAAAGTGAGGGACGAAGTGAAATTATACTTCATTAAATGGTACAAATGGCTCAGAATTGCCTAGCCTGATGTGCATGAAGTGTGCTACAGTTGCTATGTTTCATTTATTCAGCCCATGGTATTAACATTAAACATACCTGACACATTTTGATGCACATTATTTGCTGCATTAGTTTCTCAAGTATTACATTTCAACCCTAGCTGCCATTGAATAGAAAATAAGCATTAACTTCATGTAGGAAGCTGAGATTAAAGGTTTGAATTGTCCTGCCACTATCAGGGGCTCGCCTGGCGGGAACCTTCTCAGTGGCCACGCCTACCCTCCGGAGCACCCTCCCTTCTATCGGGGACTGGGACTGCACCCCTCTTGCTGTCTTTTCGCCAGCAGACAAAGGCATTTCTATCCAAGCAGGGTTTCAACAAGTAAGCAGGAGAGGCTGTTATGGGGGTATTTTCTTTTTAAAACTTGTGTTTCTAAAATGTTTTAATTGTTTGGGTTTTTTTATTTTAAAAAAATTGGAAGCTGCCTTCAATCCCCTTCTAGAAGAAGATTCAATGCAAATTCAATCAATAACTTAATAATAGATTTAGAATTGAAAGGCTAAGAGCTAAATTCTTGTTCGGTCACAATGCTGAGCAACTTGGACCTCTTAGAACCTAATCAGATGCAGTCTTCTCTCCGTCTTCTCCCCATTGCTGACATGGAGTCCCACAGAGTCCGTCACATGATGCGGGGCAACTTCCCGCAAAACTCAGTGAGGCTCAATTTCAGCAGCATGGAGAAACAGAGCCCAGAGTGCCTTTGGAGGAGCCGGGTGTTACCCGACTCTTAATTGGAGAACATGAAGAGGAATCAAGGAAAGGATGGGAAACCATATGGGATGGGAGACCAGCCCTGAAGTATTACTGTTAATGTCTAGACATGTTTTCCATTATATTCTACAATAAAATATGGCAATGGAGTCTAAATTTAGCCCTTTTTGGTAACAAGTGGGAGAATTCATTATTAAAGCAGTTAAAGAAGGGGACAGTAGCAGGGCAGTTACAATGCTTTCTAGATAAGTGTCTACCTGATTTCGATGGGGAAGCCTTGGTTCCGTCGACCACTGTAAAAAGCCTCGGATTTGTGTTGGATTCATCGCTGGCGATGGAGGCCCAGATCACTGCCATAAGCAAGCAGGCCTTTTTTAGTCTTCGCCAGGCTAGGAAATTGGCATCCTACCTTCGGGCAGAAGCATTGGCAACAGTAATCCATGCAACAGTCACCACTAGGCTGGACTACTGCAATGCTTTATATACTGGCCTCCCAAAGTCAACCACTAAGAAGATCAAGATGGTCCAAAATGCAGTGCACAGGCTTCATCTATGAGGTATCATATTACACTGATCCTGAAACAGCTGCATTGGTTACCAATAGAACAGCGGATCTCTTACAAGATTCTGATCCTGGCATTTAGAGCTCAAAACGGCCAAGGACCTTTGTATCTTGGGGACCGCCTCATTCCATTTTATCCATCAGTGGTTACCTCGTTCTGCCCAGGAAAACACGTCATGTTTACACCTCTGTGCACTGATTAAGAGAACTATTCCGGAGTTTACCCTGATTTTGCTTCTCCTAGTTTAAAGTCTCTAATTCACATTCCTGCATGCATCATTTAAACACCATACCAGAGAGATAGCACAGCGGTAACAACAGCTGTGCTTGCAATCAGAAGGTTGCGTGTTTGATTCCCGGGCTGGTCTGGACACCCAGCTGTGAGCCTTGTCCACTGTTCACCCAACAGTTCAAAAACAGCTCAGCTGTGATTAGATAAAACTGGGGACCACTAAGCGAGGAAGGATTTTTACAAAAAGGACTTTACAACGCCTGAATAAAAAGGAAAGATCGGCTGTCGGAAGGTGGAATGCGGAAACAGAGGCTCTCCATCATGAGGATGAAGCAACAGCACCCCCTTGTGACGTAATGACATATTGACGTAATGGAGCAATTGCACCCTGTGACGCAGCCAGAAGAAGAAAAAATCCTTCTAAATTGTACTTGCTGTATGTAATTGTATGTAAACTGGGAGGAATTGTCTGTCATATATGTAATGTAATCCGCTCTGAGTCCCCTTCGGGGTGAGAAGAGTGGAATATAAATGAAGTGTATTATTATTAAACAACATTGCACAGCAAAACCGAACAAGAGTTGGGTGTGCCAAAGATGAACATTGCAAAGGGGGGGGGGGGGGTTGAGCACCTCCTAGGTCTCAGCCTGGTTCCTGCTCCTGATGTGTGATCGGATCCATGTCAAAATCACTTCTACTTCTTCCACTTTCCTCCCACATTAAGTGATCCATGTAGATGTGCCCACAAATTAAACCTGGGAGAGATGCGACCAAGCAACACAAAAGTACAGAGGGGAAAGGTTATGAATGAGAAAGAACACAAAGATCTCAGAGTGAGTCACTGGGCATCATTATCAACTGGACCCAGGTCAGAACCCTTTGACACCCACCAGTCACTTCTTTCCAGGATGAAAAATACGAGCTCTTTGGCTTAGAAATTGAGATGAGCACCAACCCCGAGAGTCGGACATGACTGGACTTAATGTCAGTGGAAAACCTTTACCAATAACAACAGCAACAACAACTTTATTTTCATACCCCCTCTCCATCTCCCCAAAGGCATTCAGGATGGTTTACACGGGGAAGGTATGTATTCTATCAGGCTCTACGTCTGCATGGCTTCCTCTAATCCAACTTGGAATCAATTTCCTGCTATTGTTCTGTCCATTCATGGTAAACTTATGGTTTTATGGCCTCGTATTCCTCTTCCCTGCTCCCAAGACAGGTTGTTCTCTCGATTCTCTGTGGATGTGTATCCTTAAGGGGATACAAGGATAAAGCTTGCCCACATGTCTAGAAGCAATCGGAGTTCCATGTTTCTTCCTCTATGGTTTTAGGCATTTTGCTGGGACCCAGACAGACTTGGATATCCTGAGATGCTCTGCACCAGCCCTACCCTGCTCTTTGCAACCTGCATCAGCATTCTCCTCACGCTTGGAGGTAAGTTACATTGACAAGGAGAAGGGTTTTTTGGGTCAAGTCTCAAATATATGAAGCAAGTTTAATGCAGTTTCTCTGGCAGAAACATGACTCAGATAACAATGGAAATGCAATGGAAAAACTAAAAGAAGTGGTAATTTGGAATAAGAGAGAGGTGGTTTCTCTCACCATTGTTCTTCTTTGGTGAAGAACTAGCTCTGTTTAATAAAGAGCCATACTCTCCTTTTTGTTATTTAACATCTATATGCGACCACTCACTCAGCTGGTACGTAGCTTTGGGCTTGAGTGCCATCTGTACGCTGATGACACTCAGCTCACTCTGAGGATGGAGGGTCGGCCTGACTCCGTACCCAATAATTTCCATCTGTGCCTTGAGGCCATTACTGGATGGTTGCGTGCCAGCAGGTTGAAGGTGAATCCGGCGAAGACGGAAATCCTATGGCTGGGTCGTCCGGGCGATAGGGAGATTCAGCTGCTGACCCTGGATGGCGAGGCATTACGCCCGTCATCATCTGTAAAAAGCCTTGGTGTCCTCTTGGACCCCCTGCTGTCAATGGAGGCCTCAATCTCCACTGTCAGCAGGACCGCATTCTCCTTATATACTAATCCCTCCCCCATGCAATGCCTGGAGAGGGTTGCATCCTGACTCAGCAATCCCAGTGAGTCTTTGCATTACCCAGAGTTCCCTGGGTATTACATCATACCCCAGAGTCTTATCTAGACCAAAGGTCATAGTCCCAGTATATTCAACTGCAAAGAAATAGAGCAAAGTTCATGGTTGAGTCATCTCTCTCTGACTCAGCAACTCAGGTGAAAGTAGTAGGCTCATGGCAGGCTGGGATCTGTCTCTGGCCCCAGGCATAGAGATTCTAGCCCTGACACTCCAGGCTACGTTCATCTCAAGACTTGACTACTGTAATGCTCTGTACAATGGCCTTCCCTTGACTGCGACCCGGAGACTCAAACTAGTGCAGAATACCGCCACTAGCCTCCTCGCAGGGAAACCTGTGAGCTGTCATGTAACACCTATTTTGTGAGACCTGCATTGGTTACCAATTGAATTCTGGATCACTTTCAAGGTGCTGGTTCTTACTTTTAAGGCCTTACATGGTCTGGAGCCTGTGTATCTAATAATAATAATAATAATAATAATACTGTTTATTTCTATTCCGCTCTTCTCACCCCGAAGGGGACTCAGATTACAATACATATACGACAGACAATCCCTGTCGGAGACGTACAGTTTTACACATAGCTACAGGTTCACATAGACAGTACAGTGCAGTTTATAGAAGGGTTCTTTCTTGGCCCTCACAGGGTAAGGACATCACTATGGTCATACAGAATACCGGCTGTTCCCTTACAATCCCCTGAGGTCACTATGGTCAGAAGGTTCGAACCTTCTTGCTATCCCCAGTGTCAGATCCTTCCACCTAACAGCAACCCGGTGGAGGGCATTCTCCACCATAGGTCTGGTGTTATGGAACTCTCTGCCGCCTGAGACCCGGGCTCTTCGAGATCTGAGCTCCTTTCGTAAAGCATGCATGTTCAAGCAGGCTTTTGATAACTGTTGAGTTTTAATTCTGTTTATCTGTATTGTTGTATTTCTTCTTTGTAAACCGCCCCGAGCCTTTGGGAGTGGCGGTATAAAATCGAAGAAATAAATAAAATAAATAAAACATGTTTCATCTCATTATGCTCAACTGAAAAACTTTAAAAATATTCAAGTAGCAGCATAACAGGAAGACTCCCTAAAAGTCTCCAGAGCTGAAAAAGAATAAGAAAGTCAAGAAGAAGAAAGCTTAGATTCCAACAGTAATTTCTAAGAAGAGACAATGTGAGGCCTTTAAATATTTGCAGCAGAAGAGGAAAAGTAGCCTCAAAATATTCACCCATGGTTTTTTTCAGCTTCTGTTGTATTTGCAAATAGATGACATTTTTGATTTTCAAAGGACAGGTGCTTGTATTTAAGGCAAACTGGCTACAGACTGGTCACAGAGCCCAAATTTTGCATTGTTTACTGAGATTGTGGTATAATATAGTTATATTTTTTCCTCTTGTAGGATATGCTCTCAAGTGCCACGTGTGTTCAAAGATAAGTGAGTCAAGACCTTGTGAGCCAGCTCTGCCCTGCACTCTCACCACTAAAACAGCAACGTGTGCTACCGTCAGACTCTATAGGAGTAAGATAACTTTTTTGAATTCCAGGGTGGGGTTTTGTTTGTGTTTATGGTTTTTTTTTGCTTGTCTTATTATGTGTTTGCATTCATTGGCTCCACAGCCTCATATCTCGTTTATGAGCTTCCTGTATGCCAGGTTTAATGGCATAAGCTGAAAATAGATCAAATGTCTTGAAGGTCCATTATTTCATTGCCAATGGAGATCACAACTGTTCACAGGCCCGGATTAACGTCTTTTGGCACCCTGGGCGTGGGGCTTCTGTCTGCCTCCTCCCACGACTGGAAGTTGGTCGAGGGAGGGGGAGGCGACGGAAGCCGTACGGCACCGGCACGGGCACCGCGACTTCCATCCACCTCCTCCTCACGCCCTCCTTCCGGTCGCGGGAGGAGGTGGACGGGAGCCCCGGGGTCGGGGGCCCTGCAGCTTCCGTCGCCTCCTCTTCCTGCGACCGAAAGGAGGGCGAGAGGAGGAGGAAGGGAAGTCCCGCCCCCAGGGCACTGCTGCTCCAGCCGTGTGGCTTCCGTCCACCTCCTCCTCCTTGCAAAAGAAGGGGCAGCGAGGAGGAGGAGGAAGGGGAGCCCGCTGGCGGGCATGCGCGTGCGGCAGGAGGAGGGTGCCTCTGCCTCCTTCGCCATGGCGGAGGAGGCAGAGGCGCCCTCCCCCTGCCGCGCCAGTATGCATGCATGCCTGCCAGCGGCCCCGGCGGGGCAGGCCTTCCCTTCCTCTTCCTCCTGGCCGCCTCCTTCCTTTACAAGGAGGCGGCCCAGGCGGGCGATGGCAAGGGGAGGGCACCATTCCCTCCTCCCCACACCTTCGCAGCGCTCTCCCCCCCCCCCGCCGCCCTCTCCTGAGGTATGATGACTCTCTCTCTCGGGAGAGGGTGGGGGGAGAGTGCTGCGAGGGGGCGGTTTTTAAAATTTATCATTATTATTATTATTGCTTGATTTGCCGCCCCCTAGCCCTAGGCTATGGCCTAGGGTGGCCTTATGGGTAATCCGGGCCTGACTGTTCATCACAATGGAGATCACAACTGTTCCATACAATTCTGGTAGGCATAGTTGTCTTGCCTCCAGAGAAAGGAAGCAGGACGAGGGGAGTTCTAGGTTCCAAAGAGCTCAATTCAGAGAAAGGAGACGGGAGGAGGGACAATCTGGGCCTCATGATGGAAGCCAATTTTTGAAGCCAATGATTATGTGGTAGTAACTATTACACAGGGAATTACTGCATATAACAGGCATGAGCAAACTTTGCCCCTCCAAGTGTTTTGGACTTCAATTCCTAGAAATCCTAGCCAGCTTACTAGATGTTAGAAATGGTGGGAGTTGGAGTCCACAACAACTGGAGGACCAAAGTTTGCCTTTTCTTCTTGCGCCAATGTTACCGCAGTATCTTGGGCAGGAACCTGCGCTCCCGGTAAGCCACCATTGTCACATTCTATCTGCGATGGCCTTGTTAGATCTTGGAAGGGGGCCCCACTCCCAGAGTCACGTGCAAGTGGACAGAGCTAATGCTACTGGTCCTGACTTTGAGTTTGACAGATTATTTCATTTCATTTCATTTTATTAGTTCATGAAGGGCTCTGGGCAACTTACACAAGACGGAATAAGCAAACTTATACAAATGACACTAAAATGGTTACAATTTAAATGCTCTGCCGAAGAGCCATGTTTTAAGTGCTTGCATAAAAGACCGTAGGTCAGGCATGGCTCTTACATATGGACGTAGGGAATTCCACAGAATTGGGGCGGAGATTGAAAAAAACATACTACGCCTTGTAGATTCTAGGCGTACTTCCTTGGGGCCCAGAATATATATATATATATTTATTATTTCGATTTATATAACACCCTTCCCACAAAGGCTCAAGGTGGTTCACAACAATGAATACACAACACAACGTAGTTAAAAACAGAATAAGAACAGATTAGGACCAAAATGGAAAGCACAACCTTAGAGATTAAATGCCTGGAGGAACAGGGTGGTCTTACAGGCCCCCCTGAAGGCCTGTCACTCCGTTATTGCTCGTGCCTCTGCCGGGAGGGTGTTCCACAGGGTATGCGCTACTACAGAAAAGGTGTGCTGCCGAGTCGATGACAATCGGCAAATCTTGAGTGATGGAACCTCCAATAAGTTTAGGACCATGGACCGTAGTGGTCTCTGGGGAATGTGCAGGAAGAGGTGGTCCTATAGAGAAGGTTTTCTTGGGCTGGTCGTGGTGACCGCTGGTGGAGAAAGAGATAAAGGCGGTCCCTGAGATACAATGGACCCTGATCGTAAAGGACCTGGAAGGTCAAGACCAGTACCTTATTAGAAACCTGATGTTCAATTGGTAGCCAGTGTACACATTGTAGGGTTGGTGTTATGTGGTAGTCGTGAGTAGTCTAGCAGCCGCATTTTGAACAACCCGAATCTTCTGGGACACCAACAAAGGGAGGCCAACATATAATGCATTACAATAATCTACCCTCGAGGTAACCGTAGCATGGATCACCGTTGCTAGGGCCTCTGCCGGGAGGTAGGGTGCCAACTGCCTCGCTTGGTGATTAGTCACAAATTTCCTGCTGTCACCACTGCCACACTCACTAGACCCTGAATTCTCTCTTTTCTTCTCTCTGGGAGCAGGAAAGACATCAGACTAGCATCCCATGGGAGCATCCAAGCATCCACACAATCAAATAGACTTTAATTGTTGTGGGACAGAAAAAATCATGAAACCCAAGCAGAATCATAAGAACATAAGAACATAAGAAGAGCCATGCTGAATCGGGCCTCAGCCCATCTAGTCCAGCATTCTGTGTCACACAGTGGCCCACTAGTTGTACACAGGGATCTCTAGCAGAAAGGAGGGCAAAACCCTCACCTGCTCCTGACCCCCACAACCAGTACCCGGGGAAAATCCTGCCTGCCTCCATCAAGACAGAGGTGGCACTTGGATGTCCATTTCAGTAGCTACTGATTCCCTTGGTATCCATGAATCTGTCTAATCCTGCCTTGAAGCTGTCCAGGCTGACCGCTGTCACAACCTCCTCTGGAAGTGAGTTCCATAACCCAATGACCCTCTGGGTGAAGAAATATTTCCCTTTATTAGTCCTAACTTTCCTACCTTGGAGCTTCAGGGAGTGCCCTCTAGTCCTAGTGTTGGGTGACAGAGAAAATATTTTTTCTTTATTCACCTTTTCTATCCCATGCATGATTTTATACACTTCGATCAAGTCACCTCTTAAACGCCGTCTTTCACATAAGGCAGATAAGGTATTTCAGACAAGATGCAGGATGTGTAGTCTTTCAGATAAGACACAAGCTGTATTGGTCACAAGCGGCACTTCAAGTTGTTTTTAGACATAGACAGGTAGCCAGTAAAGTTGTTGTAACGGTCTTTGCTGTGAGCCGGCCTGAGTCCCTCTGCGGAGGTGAGAAGATCGGGGTACAAATGTTTTAAATAAGTAAAATTTTAAATTAAAAAAAAGATATATATCATGTGTATCCAAGGTACTGAACCTATTTTGGATATAATGTTTAGTGTCTTGCACAATACTTTTAATAAATCTGGATCACAACCCACAAATATTGTCGACTCCAGACTCTGGTGGAAAACAGCATTGCACAGGTTCTCAAAAATACAGTTGGATTCTTGCATATGATACATGGCTCATTAGTCCAGTGTTTTCCAACCTTTTTTGAGCCATGGCACACTTTTTACATTTACAGAATCCTGGGGCACACCACCAACCAAAATGACACAAAATGACACTCTAACACAGTAATACATATAGTTAATATGTTTTTAAATGAATTTATACACTCAGTGTGAAACCTGGGCCTGTTTCGATGAACACAACATAGATATCCTGGCAGGAATGGCAGAAAGACACAAACTTCCCACACAGAACTCCCATAACCAAGAGAAAATACTGTAAGAGTTTGGTGGTTGTAGTTCACCTATATCCAGAGAGCACTGTGGACTGAAACAATGTTGGATCGGGACCAAACTTGGCATGTATACTCAATATGCCCAAATGTGAACACAGATGGAGTTTGGGGAAAATAGACCTTGACATTTGGGAGTTACAGTTTCTGGGATCTATAGTTAACACACGATCAAAGAGCATCCTGAACTCTTGCAGCAATGGAATTGAACCAAATTTGGCATATTGAACTCTCATTACCAACAGAAAGTACTGAAAGGGTTTGCTTGGGAATTGACCTTGAGTTTGGAAGTTGTAGTTCACCTACATCCAGGGAGCACTGTGGACTCAAACAATGTTATGTTATGTTGTTGTTTGTTTTTTATCCAGAATCGCAATGTTGGAAGGAGGCTCACCACTTTAAGGTCCCTCAAACAGGCATGGGAAAACTTTGGCCCTCTGGGTGCTTTGGACTTCAACTCCCACCATTCCTAACAGCCTGAGGCCCTTTCCTGCTTAAGTGGCTGAGGGGGGAAAAGGGAAAGGGCCTGAGGCTGCTAGGAATGGTGGGAGTTGGAGTCCAAAACACCTGGAAGGTCCAAGTTTGCCCATGCCAGCTTTCGACAGAGACCTCTTCCTCCCCCTTTCTTCCCCCTCCTGCCCAACACTTACTTTTTCTTCTACACTGCCGCTTCTGCCGCCATTTTGATCTGAGGGGGCAGCGTGAGCGTGTTCAGGAGGGGAGGGGGAGGGAGGAAGGCGTGACCCGTGTGGGCACTACTGCGCAGACTCGCCCCAGAGCAAAGCAAGGCAAAGCGAGCAGAGCGAGGCTGGGAAGAAGGGAGCCCGAGTGGAGAAGAAAAAGTGTTTGGCAGGAGGGGGAGGAAAGGGGATTGGAGGTTCCAATTTCCCACGGCACACCTGATGATCGCTCACGGCACACTAGTGTGCCACGGCACACTGGTTGGGAAACACTGCATTAGTCCAATGGCAGATTGAATTAAAATCCTGTGTTTCATAACCTATTCTGTAAATCTGGAATAGTAATGACACATTACAGGAGTAGATGAGGCCACATTGAAATACTGAGAGAACATTTAAATAAAATGAGTCTCCTGAGTCTTTTTATCAGAAAATCAATTGACATTAACTGCTGTTTTCTCTCTCTTCTTTTTCCCTGCTTTCATTCCAGATGGGGTGCTCTTTCTGATAGTTCATGATTGTTGGTCAGAAAAAATAAAAACTTGTAATACTACACAGGTGCAATCAAAATCCATCAGTGCTAAAATCAGTTGTTGCAGTAACAAAGACTTTTGCAATGATTAAACATGAGATGGATCTAGAAGCAATCTGAAGATCTTTGCGTTCTTCCTTTGGTAATTGCTACCTTTTTGATCTTGATCTGGGATCGTGTCCCCATAGCCACCCTGCTCTCCAAGTGTGTAAAGCCATAGGGAGGAATGAGCCCCTTCTCCTCCTCTGAAGCTACTGGGCTCACTTAACGCCAAAGGAACAGGAAGGAAAGAGCAGGGACTACTAGGAGAATTTGGAGGGGCAAGAGGCAGGAAGGAATCGCCATCCCATCTCCCCGGGTAGTCTGAACCTGGAGAATGCAGGATAGCAATGGGGACGTGATCCGGGGATAGCTGTCCCCACTCCCTTGACACCGGTCCCTTCCACGCAGCTGCATAAAATCCACATTGAACTGGATTATATGGCAGTGTGGACTCAGGTAACCAGTTCAGAGCAGAAAGTATGGATTATCTG
Source organism: Anolis apletophallus (assembly GCA_030556195.1). Classification (NCBI taxonomy): domain Eukaryota; kingdom Metazoa; phylum Chordata; class Lepidosauria; order Squamata; family Anolidae; genus Anolis; species Anolis apletophallus. The sequence continues at coordinate 203,562,972 of JARBWK010000003.1, forward strand.
CCTTGATATTCTGGATTATACGGCTGTATAGAAGGGCCCTAAGTTGTGGGTGTTCTGTGGTCAGGGCTGGTTCGTCCATTAGGCGGACTATGCAGGTGCGTAGGGCAACGTCACCCGGGAGGGGCGTCGCCACCTGGGAGGGGCGTCGCCATGCCGGCTCTGCCCTGGCCCACTGCCCGCGCCGCGCCGGCTCTGCCCCACCCCGCCGCCCGCACCGCGCTGCCCTGCCCTGCCGTTGCACCCGGCCAGGCCTCCGCAGCCAGCCCTGTTGCCCGCGCCGCTCTGCTGCGCCAGCCGGGCCTTTGTTAGGCGGCCCCGCCACCTGGAGCACTCCGGCCACACCTCCACATGTGCGGACGTGCGGCTCCGTGCATGCATACTGGCTCCAGAGCGCACCTCCCGCTTTGGAGTCAGTGTGCGTGTGTGCAGTTTAGCGCATGGGCACTGGGCTCCAAAGTGGGAGGTGCGCTTTGGAGTCATTGCGCATGTGCACAGATTGGCGCATGCACCCTGGGCTCCCCTCGGAAGCAACTGGGGGAATTTTTTTTACCCCGGGAACAGGTAGGTCCCCCCCTGTCTGTGGTTTTTTCTTGAATAGAAACATTGGTACCAGTGGTAGTAGTAGTCATATGGAAAGAATAGGGATATGTTCCTACCACATACAAAAGGAGTAAAAGATATTTCAGCAGACATGTTATTGAAAAGCTCCATTTTGCACAGCAACTAGGTAATTAAGATTTGCATTTATGACAAAAAAAAACCCTTTCAATCTTGTAGTGACCACTTCAGAACGATCTGACTTCCTTTCTGACAACACACCCATTTTTAGAGATTTCTTCTTTTCTGACCAAACTCACATATTTATGCTTTTCCAACGTGCCAGGGAAGCCGCTGAGGCAGGATAATCGGATTTCCTCCTTTATTTCTGGTTTGCTCTTTACACGTATTCAATAGGTGATAATAAAGACTTCTGTTGAACTTGTATATAAGCACACAAGGCCTGTAGCTGGGGGGGGGGGGGGGGGTGGTCAGGGGTTCAACCCCCCTCAATTTTCAGGTTTTTAAAAAACTGCTTTACTCATGAATTTTAAGTGGTTCATCAAATCCCCAGGCTAAGTTTATAACCATACACGTCCTAAGAAAGCTTCTGTCACCATCCCTTTAACTTACAAAACATTACAAAGAGTAGATAATGATGTGGACATTTTCTGTAGTCTACAACAGTGTTTCCCAACCTTTTTTGAGCCGCGGCACACTTTTAACATTAAAACAATCTGGGGGCACACCACCAACCAAAATGACACAAAATGACACTCTAGCACAGTAAAGAACGGCTGGGGGATGGTGGCCTGCTGGGAGAAGCTGCTGGGAGTGCCGAAGCTGAGGAAGGGGGAGGAGCCAGTCTCATGCCCCGCCCCTCCCCCGGCTTCAGCTCTCCCACAGCTTCTCCAGTCTTGAGGAGGCAGTGCTAGCGAGGGGCGGGAGTCATGGCCCCCGTCCCCAGCATTTCCCCAGCCAGCCTCCACTCCGCCATGATTCCCGCCATGACTCCTGCCCCTCGCTCACTGAAGCCACGCGGAGGAGGTAGAGCATGAGCCGTGGACGGGCTTCAGTGGGCGGGGCTCCTCCTCCGTGTGGCTTCAGCGAGCGAGGGGCGAGAGTCATGGCGGGAATCATGGCGGATTGGAGGCTGGCTGAGGAAATGGCCGAAGGAGGCGGTGCCCCGGCCCCTTCTTCTTTTTCTTTGCTGCCTCGCGGCCCTTCCTCCTCCTCCCCCAAGCAGCAGGAGTTCAGCAGGAGGAGGGGAAGGAAGGGGGGCAGAGACCTTCTCTCGCGGCACAGCAGGAGGTCCGTCACGGCACACTACTGTGCCACGTCACAGCGGTTGGGAAACACTGGCCTACAACATGTCAACGGCCACTTAGGCAAAGCCAAGGAGATGGGCATCGAATCTGTGAAAGAATTTCAGGAGATCTTTGACAAAGCAAGACCGGTAGTGGAGTCTCTGGGTGGAGAGGTTAGGATTCTTTGCATCTGTCCAAGGCAGACTTGTAAAAGGAACACTCGGGCAACTTCGCCAACACCAATGGGATACTATAGGGTAAATGTGGGCATCCCACTTCTGGACTTTTTATGCCGTCAGCTTCAATAAAGGTTTACAAGGCATACAAAAGTAATACGGAAGTAATTCAGGAACAGCAAGTGTTCCTCCCCATTAATTGTGGCCATTTAAAATCCAATTTGAACAAGTGCACAGGACTCTGGAAGAAACAAGATGTTATACCATAAAAGAGAACTTTTACACAATGAGGTATAGATGGTAAGCTTGGTTGATTAAAAAAATGGTTCAAAACTCATTTCGGATGTAGGGGGCACTGGTGGTTCGATTCTACAGTAACTTCCAAATTTTTCCCCAAAAAAAGTCAGAACTTTTTGAAACTTCCAAATCGATTCATTAATGGTGGATGCGACTGGGCAATATTTAAAGAGAGCACTGGCATTGGGGAAATTCCATGGCCTTCTCCCTCCCTCATTTTTACACCAATCTTGATGAAACTTGATATACTGCTACAACACATCCTCCTCTGTTAGCACACACAATTTCAACATGCTCAGACAATCCACTGATTTTAAAGAATTTTTAAAAACAATTTTAGAAATAATTTATTAAAGTTAAAATGAAAGAGCTACCTCCTTGGATTTTTAAGGAAATGACGGAAGGTTATATTTTATTTTATTTTTATTTATTTGTTAGATTTATTGGCCGCCACTCCCAGCCGGCTCAGGGCGGCTTACATCGAGCACCACAATAAAACAACAAATCTACAACAGCAATAAAACCACAAGGATAAAACAATTCCTAAGAGATAACACAAGTCCTAGGGGATAGCACATTACAACTCAAAGGCCTGCTGGAATAGGGCCAACTTGCAGGCCTTCCGAAAAGCCAACAGATTACGCAAGGCCCGAATCTCCGGGGGTAGTGCGTTCCAGAGAACTGGGGTGATGATGGAGAATGCCCTTCTCCGTGTTGAAGTTAGGTGGTATTGTTTGACATTGAGCATGGCTAGAAGATTCAAATCTTCAGATCTAAGTGTTCTCATGGGACAGTATGGGGTTAGGCGGTCCCTCGGGTACACTGGCCCCAGACCATACAAGGCCTTAAAAGTCAAGACTAACACTTTGAAGGTGATCCGGTACTCAATAGGAAGCCAGTGCAGTTACCGCAGAATTGGTGTAATGTGGCAGCTCGCAGGAGCTCCTGCGAGCAACCGAGCTGCGGCATTCTGCATCAGCCTGAGTTTCCGGGTCACCGACAGAGGCAGGCCAATGTAGAGAGCGTTACAGTAGTCTAACCTTGAGATGACCATGGCTTGGATCACTGTGGTCGAGTCGTGCCGAGACAAGTAAGGGGCCAGCCTCCAAGCCTGGCGAAGATGGAAAAACGCCACTCTGAGGTAGGCAGGATTTCCCTGGGTACTGGTTGTGGGGGGTCGGGAGCAGGTCAGGGTTTTGCCCTCCCTTCTGCTCGAGATCCCCGTGTACAACTGGGGGCCACTGTGTGATACAGAATGCTGGACTAGATGGGCTGAGGTCCGATTCAGCATGGCTCTTCTTATGTTCTTATGCTGACAGCGGAGATTTGCGCCTCCATTGACAGCAGAGGGTCCAAAAGAACTCCGAGGCTCTTTACTGAAGACGACAAGCATAATGCCACGCCGTCCAGGGTCAGAAGCTGGACATCCCTACCACCCGGATGACCCAGCCAGAGGATCTCCATCTTCGCTGGATTCACCTTCAACCTACTGGCTCGCAGACATCCAGTAATGGCTTCGAGGCAGAGATGGAAATTATCGGGTACGGTTTCAGGCCTGCCTCCCATCCTCAGAATGAGCTGGGTGTCATCAGCGTACTGATGGCACTCCAGCCCAAAGCTACGCACCAGCTGAGCAAGTGGTCGCATATAGATGTTAAATAATAGAGGGGAGAGGATGGCCCCCTGAGGAACCCCACAAACTTTCAGACACATTCATACTGTCCCTGGGGGTCCTCTCTCCATCCAGCCTTGAAGGGCCTTTCCTTCCTTTCCTTCACTTTATTTTAAGTTTATAAAGACTTAAAATAGTGTATAACTACTAAAATAATGTGTAAATATTAAAATAAATACAGCATCCCTACATTGCGGTTTTTCACTTATTGCGGGAGGTCCTGGAACCTAACCCCAGCAATAAGTGAGGGACCATTATTATTATTATTATTATTATTATTAGATTCATTGGAACTTGTGCCACAAATACCATCTGCCTGTGACAAAGAACTGGTGGGATCACAAGCCTGAAAGAGTTCAACAGTTAAAACAGTTCGAACAGTTCAAACTCTCAGACTGACCGAGTTTTGGAGCGCAATACTTCTGACCTCATGATCGTGTTAAAAAACCAAGTATGGATCGTCGTTGCAATCCCAGGTGACAGCAGGATTGAAGAGAAGCAACTGGAAACGCTTACACGATATGAGGATTTAAAGAACCAACTGCAAAGACTCTGGCACAAGCCGGTCAAGGTGGTCCCAGTGGTGATCTTGGCCTGCACTTAAGCACAATTGGCTCTGACACAATCCCCACCTGCCAGCTGCAGAAGGCCACCGTACTGAGATTTGCACACATTATTTGCTTTACTCATGAATTTTAACTGGTTCATGAGTGTCCAACGTGTGATCCAATACAACAGCCAGCAGAGTGATCTTGTCTGCTGTGTACTAATATTGTTGTGTTTCAAATAATAATAATAACAAACAACAACAACAACTTTATTTGTATTCCACCCTATCTCCCCAAGGGGACTCAGAGCAGATACCAGCATAACAATGGCAAACATTCATTGTCTACATACAACACATGATACTAACATAAAACCCCAGAAAATCCCCACATATAAAAGCAACATTAAAGCCTAACATAAAATTAAGACCTAATGTCAATAAATTAAGCCTGACATCAATATTTGTTAAACTACACGTAATCAGACAAAATTCTATAATAATTGCTTTGAAAAATCAATTGAGAATAATTTTGAAACTTTATTTTATTTATTTATTTATTTATTAATCCGATTTGAAAAAGCGGTTTACAATAAACACCGTGTAATAAAACAGATTAAACAGTTAAAACACATTAAACATCAAAGCAGTTAAAACATATTAAAACATATTAATATTTATGATGTGCAATAGGCAGAAGACGACTCAGGTGTACACTCTGGTTGCCATCAACGTTTTATTTATTTATTTATTTATTTATTTATTTATTTATTTATTTATTTATTTATTATTTCGGCTTAATAGACCGCTCTATCCGAAGCTCATAAAATATACCAGGTTAAAACACAAAAAAACGACATTATAAAACCAATTAAAAAACCCCACTTCCTGCAATAGAACTACAGCAGATCAACACATAGTGCAGATGGCAGTGACGCGGCAGGATGGCAAGTTATGGCAGGCACCAGTCAAGCGCCAAATGCCTGCCTAAACAGCCAGGTCTTACAGGATCTGCAGAATGTCCTTAAGTCCCATAGAGCTCGCGTCTCCTCAGGCAGCAAGTTCCATAAGGTCGGCGCGGCCACTGAAAACGCCCTCTGCCGCGTACTGGATAGCCTGCAAATCTTTATACCAGGAACCTCCAACATGTTGAGCCCCTCTGAGCACAGTGATCTTCTGGGCACATATGGGGTAAGTCGCTCCCTCAAGTACACTGGCCCCAAACCATGTAAGGCCTTGAAAGTTAAAACTAACACCTTGAAGGAGACCCAGAATTCAATTGGCAGCCAGTGCAGTTCGCGGAGAAGTGGTGTTACATGAGCCGTTCTTGTGGCTCCTAGGAGCAGGCGTGCTGCTGCGTTCTGCACCAGCTTGAGTTTCCGGATCGCCGACAAAGGTAGGCCAATGTACAGCGCATTACAGTAATCGAGCCTCGAGATGACCGTGGCTTGATCACCGTGGCCAGGTCGCAGCGGGAGAGGTAAGAGGGAGCCAGACGTTTTGCCTGCAGGGAGGAGCGGAATATAAAAGGTGGTAAAAAGCAGTCTTGCAGGCGCATGCAATCTGCGCCTCCATCGACAGCTGAGGGTCCAGCCGGACCCCTAAGCTCTTGACTAAAAGCTGCGGGCATAGTGCCACGCCATCAAACGTCGGCAGCTGGATCTCCCCCTTGGGGCGGCCCAGCCACAAGATCTCCGTCTTCGCCGGGTTCACCTTCAACTTCCTGGCTCGCATCCATCCAGTTACGGCTTGTAGGCAGAGATGGAAATTATCGGGTACAGAGTCCACCCCGGCGTCCATCCTCAGAATGAGCTGGGTGTCATCAGCGTACTGGTGACACTCCAGCCCAAAACTCCGCACCAATTGGGCGAGTGGCCGCATGTAGATGTTAAATAACAGCGGGGAGAGGATGGCCCCATGAGGAACTCCACAGTGTAAGGGGGAGCCCTCGGAGACCACCCTTCCCACTTCACTCGCTGCAGGCGGTTTTGGAGGAAGGAGGACAGCCAGTTGAGGGCTGTCCCCCTCACCCCCGCCACCGCCAGGCGGTGCGTCAAAAGTTGCTAATCGACAGTATCAAACGCTGCTGTGAGGTCCAATAACAAGAGCAGCGCCGATCCGCCTCAGTCCAAGTGGCAACGGAGTAGGTCTGTGATGGAGACGAGGACGGTCTCTGTCCCATGGCCCGAACGGAAACCGGACTGGAAGGGGTCTAGCCAGGTTGCATCATCCAGGAATGCCTGCAGCTGCTCCATGAGTTTCATTGGCACACTCAAGCCTCCTAATCACGACGAGGTGACAATCCATCTTACCTCATTACCCTGTGGCTAAAAGTAATACAATGTTTTGAAAGCCAATCCTGATGTGGAAAAGGGGGAAAGTGCTCCTTTATGAAAAGAACCAGTGTATTAAAATGAATTGTCCGTGGTATAAAATTTTCAGTCTCTGTGAATGGGTTTGAAATCTGAAGGGTGTAAACAGATGACAGGACGATAATCAACTCATTCGAAATGTAGTGCAAGAGAAGAGTCGGCACGGATACCATGGACTGCCAAATTGTCTCTTAAAAAAGTTTTAGGCCCCTTCCACACAGCTGTGTGAAATCCACATTGAACTAAATGATAATTATAATCCACATTGAACTAAATTATAATTATAATTATATGGCTGTGTGGACTCAGATAATCAATTTCAAAGCAGATATTGTGGATTATCTGACATGATATTCTAGGTTTATATGGCTGTGTGGAAGGGCCCTGGGATCTGATTCCCTGCTACATGGCCAAGTAGCAACATAGGGCATACATTATTTTGGCCATTGTTTAAAATGTTTGCCCATAAAAAAGGAAGAGAGTTCTCTTTTATAAAGAAGTGCTTTTTTATTTATCCAGACATAAGTCACACCAGCCACTTCTAAATACAAACAAAATCCTGTTGGGATTTATAAAAATCCAAGTAAAGAAAAAGAAATTAGTGTTTGGTTACTTGGGTATACTTGTGAGTAAATTGGGTTTGTGTTGCTGTATACTTGAGTATAAGAAATTCCTAGCCTGTGTAGTTTTACACCTAGGTGCAAGTTCTGAGTACAGTTAATTAGGAGTCTTGGGGCTATAATTTCCCCATGTTGCTCATTGTTCGTCCTGCTCATATCGGGGCAAGAGAAGCTGAACATGCTTCGGGATTTACAGTACGTTGCTCAAACTGGAGCAAGAGAAGCTGAATATGCTTCTGGGTTGCTTCCGTTTTTGGGAGAGAGCTGGAAGAAGCAGCAGTGTATTATCTACATCAGGGGTGCTCACACTTTTTCCGCATGCGAGCTACTCTTAAAGCAACCAAGTCCAAAAGATCTACCTGCCCCCGCCGCCGTGCGCTCCCGCCGCCGCACGCTCTTGCCACTGCGCCTGCTTCTGCTGCTATTTTCCGCCCGCGCAGCGCTTCTTCTGCCTGCGGGGCATTGCAGGAAGGAGAAAGCACGAGGCGGGGCATCCAGAGGGAACGCTCCGCCCTGCCTGTCTCGCTGGCAATGGAGGCTGCACAGCTGTTTCTGGATGAGAGAGAGGCAGGGCGCTCCCTCCAGAGGCCCCGCCTCGTGCTTCCTTCTTCCCGCAATGCCCCGCAGGTGAAAGAAGCACCGCGAGAGCGGAAGCCAGCACCAGGAGCGCGCGTGCGCACAGGGTGTGCAAGTGCATGGCAGGAGCGCCCCATCCGGCTGGTGAGGCCCGAAGATCACCTGGAAGAGGGCCGAAAATCTATTGGTAGCTCCCGAGCTACCTAATGAGCACCCCTGCTCTATATGAATCTGCTGTAAAGGCTTCACTGTTTCGCTTGAACACTAAGTAGTAGGCATGAGAAAAAAGTTATGAAAATTAAAAGAAATCGGAAGGGATTCGTATGTATGGGACTTTCAAGTTTATACGCATCGCAGTGGCAATCCCGGAAGTGGACTTTCTTTTCCGCACTCCCTGGGCACAAATTTTCGTTAGATTAGTAAATATTTCAGATGCCCACCCAACAGGAAAATTTCCCCCTCCAAAATAGCTTTGCAGACATAACTCACAGTCAAATGGGGGCCTTTCCATGCTTGGAGCCTAATTAGAGTGAAAGGCCTACCTCCAGGAAGTGAAAAAGGAGCCGGAAACGATAGAGAGATCCAGATCGGGACTCCTAGAGGGGCCTGGAGGACTGAGGAAAAAAGCGGTTTAAACACCCAGGAAGGGGGTTTAGATAGAAGGACAGAGCAGAAGGACATAAGAACTGCTGAGAGAAGGGCAGCAGGAGTGAAAAGAGCACGGAGAGGAGAAGGAAGAGTTCAGACTCAAGAAAAGCCATAGAGTTCAAACGGAGATTCCTAGAGTGCTGTGGTAAATCTGAATGGGGAAAAGCTGGAGTGAGGAGAACTCTACAGATTAGCAAGGCCTACACCAGAGTTGGGCAACTATTTTATTTAATAATATTAATAATAATATATTAATGCATTATATGTCCCTGCAAAGAAACCCTGTCCTTTTATAATATTAATAATAATATATTAATGCATTATATGTCCCTGCAAAGAAACCCTGTCCTTTAATAATATTAATAATAATATTAATAATAATATATTAATGCATTATATCTCCCTGCAAGGAAACCAAGGGAAATGTTGCCCCTTGATTTGCCTGTGCTTAAAACAGTGTCAGTGCTGTTTCCCTGCTTTGCCTACTTTAGAACTACTAACGAATATAGTTAGTAATTACGTTACATCTTAGAAATTTTTGGAATTTTTTTTGTAAGTCTTTCTATTACTAATTTTTAAAAATCCCCCCCCCCCCCCATTAGATTTTCGATTCCCTATTTTTGGGTTCTAAACCATGCCTACTAAGTAGCTTCTGGGCGGAAGAAGCAGGACAAAGTTTTGTTTGTGTTTTGCCTTTATCTACTGTTTCTCTTCTTGCCGTTATTGAAGCTGGAGTTTAAGCAAGTTTTGTTGAAGCAAATTGCTGAATGTTTTTGTTTAAAGTTTTTGCAAGAAACTGAACAATACAAGATAAAGTTGCCTGTTTATCTTGCCTACGTTGACGACTGTGTGGGGAGAAAACAGCTGTGTTTTTCCAGTCAGCTGGAGCATACTAAGTCCATCCACGCACAACTTCAGCTGTGCAGAGCGGAGGACTACAACTCACATCATCCCTGCTCCGACAAATCCACCTTTGGCATTTTAGATGACTTTCATAGCGAGTTTTTCTCTAAGGAGGAAGGAAGAGAATTAGGGCAATGCCAAACAAACAATATATAGATTGAAATTATGTTAATGGTTGTATCTGTATGCTTTTTATTTATTTATTTATTATTTATTTATTATTCAGTTTTATATTCCGTTCCTCCCTGCAGGCTTGGGGCGGATCACAACAATGATTGATAAAAACATCAAACAACAGTATTAAAAACCACAGTGGTTACAAGTTCTTAGGACTCATGGACATGGTCATACAATACAACACGACTTAACCAAAAGCGAGTTTAAAAAGGGCAGTCTTACACGCTCTCCGAAAAGGAACAAGCTCTCGGATTGCGCGGGTCTCAAGCGGAAGAGCATTCCACAGCACAGGGGCTGCAACAGAAAAGGCACGCTGCCTAGTTGTGGACAAGTGGCAGGAGCGGACTGATGGAATTTCTAACAGGTTCTGCTCCTCAGAACGCAGTGGTCTCGGGGGAACATACGGGGTAAGGCGGTCCCTCAGGTACACAGGCCCTAGACCGTGTAAGGCCTTAAAGGCTAAAACCAGCACCTTGAAAGCAATTCGGTACTCGACAGGGAGCCAGTGCAGTTGCCGCAGAATGGGAGTAATGTGCTCTCTCACCGGTGCTCCCACCAGTAAGCGAGCAGCATCATTCTGCACTAGCTTGAGTTTCCGAATTGTCGCCAAGGGAAAGCCAATGTAGAGGGCATTACAGTAGTCCAGCCTTGAGATGACCGTCGCTTGGATCACCGTGGCCAGGTCCTCCCTGGACAGGTAGGGTGCCAGTCGCCTAGCCTGTCGAAGGTGGAAGAATGATGCTTTGCTGACCATGGAGACCTGGGTCTCCATGGACAGCAAAGGGTCCAGATGGACACCCAGGCTCTTAACAAGGGATGATGGGCTTAATTGCTCACCATCCAGGGTAGGCAACCGGCACTCATCCAGCCCAGGGCGACCAGGCCACAAGATCTCCGTCTTCGACGGATTCACCTTCAGCCGGCTGGAACGCAGCCAACCAGTCACGGCTTCAAGGCATTGATGGAAACAATCGGGTACGGTATCCGGCCTGCTGTCCATTCTCAGCAGACGCTGGGTGTCGTCAGCGTACTGATAACACTCCTGACCAAAGTCGCGGGCCAGCTGGGCCAGGGGGCGCATGTAAATGTTGAATAATAAAGGAGAGAGGATGGCCCCCTGGGGGACCCCACAACTTAATGGGCGCCTCCCGGAGACCTCCTCTCCCCTCTCCACATGTTGTCCCCGGTCCTGGAGGAAGGAGGTCACCCAGTTAAGGGCGATCCCCCTCACCCCAGTCACGGGGTTTTTAATCATTCTATAGCCCAGAACGCCTAAAATCGACCCATTACTATTCAAAATTACAAAATGCCATTAGAGCAGGTACACACAGCTCCTTTGCCGTATTGGAAACACATTCAGTACACATCAATAAACAATAAGATGAGGGACAAATTAAAATTACAATTATTAAATGGTACATTGGAGCATTGAATTGTTCTACCTGACCTGTATGGAATATATTTGAATACAGCTCTATGAACTAAGATTAAATATACATGTTGATGGAGGCAGGCAGGATTTCCCTGGGTACTGGTTGTGGGGGGTCGGGAGCAGGTGAGGGTTTTGCCCTCCTTTCTGCTAGAGATCCCTGTGTACAACTAGTGGGCCACTGTGTGACACAGAATGCTGGACTAGATGGGCTGAGGCCCGATTCAGCAGGGCTCTTCTTATGTTCTTATGTTCTTATACATGGCAAATTATTTACCGACTTAGATTTTCAACCACTAAAAACAACCTACTTTTGACCTGAAGATAAGTATTAATCGCGTTTAGAATAACTATTAGATCGATCCCTTCATCGTCGCAGTCGTGCTTGAAGAAACCGGCTTCTCAAGGCGGTTCCAGGCAGCAGCTTAATGTGAGTGCAAGCGAGATTTTAAAACGTGATTGCACTCGAATTGAAGTCCACCCCACCCGCACAAGCATGTGCTTTTTTCTAGCAGAGCACTGGGACAGAAAAGCAAACTCTTTAGAGCAGTGTTTCCCAACCTTTTTTGAGCCGCGGCACACTTTTAACATTAAAAAAATCCGGGGGCACACCACCAACCAAAATGACACTCTAACACAGTAAAGAACGGCTGGGGGTTGGTGGCCTGCTGGGAACAGCTGCTGGGAGTGCCGAAGACGGGGAGGGGGCGGAGCCAGGCTGCGCCATGCCCCACCTCCTAACCCCGGCTTCACCACTCCCAGCAGCTGCTCCAGCCTTGAGGGGCAGTGCCAAGCCAGCGGTGGCAGAGCAAGCACAATGCTGGCTTGGCACTGTCCCCTCAAGGCTGGAGCAGCTGCTGGGAGTGCCGAAGCCAGGGGAGGGGGCAGAGCCATGCCCCGCCTCCTCCCCCCAGCTTCAGCTCTCCTACAGAGGAGGAGCATGAGCAGTGGACGGGCTTCAGTGGGCGGGGCTTCTCTTCCATGCGGCTTCAGCAAGCGAGGGGCGAGAGTCATGGTGGGAGTCATGGCAGATTGGAGGCTGGCTAGGGAAACGGCCGAAGGAGGTGGTGCCCCGGCCCCTCCTTCTTTTTCTTCGCCACTGCCCGGCCCTTCCTCCTTCTCCCCCAAGCAGCAGGAATTCGGTAGGAGGGGGGGAGGAAGGGGGGCAGAGAGCTTTTCTCGCGGCACAGCAGGAGGTCCGTCACGGCACACTACTGTGCCACGGCACACTGGTTGAGAAAGACTGCTTTAGAGAAACCCTTAAAACAATCTTTTGAAAAGGAAAACAATTCACCTGGCAGCCATTTCCCCTACTCTGGAGTTCTCCTGAGTCATACCAATTAAATGCCCGCCTTCTCCTGGGACATCATTGGTATGATTCAAGAGAAGGAGAAATGGCTGCCGGGTAAGTAATTTTCCTTTTTTAAAGGTTGTTTTAAGGAATTACACAGCCCCCAAAGCAGTGAAATTACCTTGGAACAAAGCAGAGCTTTCCTGCTTTCTGGCAAAAGTCATCTGGACGACCCACTTGAAGAAGCGGGAGGACGCACAATTTAGGGCCTGTCTAGATGACCCCTTAGTGGCTGCTCCTATCTTCTGGACCCTCATTCCATAAGAGGCTGCACTAACCCCAGAGGACAGATCGGGATCCAAAATTATCTTAATACATTAGAAAACTGAACCAAAACTACCAAAATGCATTTCAATAGGGGGAAATGTATGGTGCTACACTTTGGCAACAAAAATAAAATGCACAGGTATAGGATGGGTGACATGAGCCTCATTACCTTTCCAACTTAGAGGATTGTTCGTTGATTGCCCTGACTGCCACCTGATTGTAGCACCAGAAACAAACCCATTTGTCCCTGAACAAGTCTGCCCGCCACCACAACAACAGGAAACAGTTCAAGGAAATGGGTTTGCACCGTATCCCACTATTGCGCCACCTTCCTTGTCCTCATGTGATGACCAAAAGAGGGTCTTCCTGCAGATGCATTTGCCAAGGTCATAATGGGATGCCCGAACAATGAAACGGGAACCTATAGACAGGCCCACTCCTTTCCGCTTGCATGTCTGCAACCCCATTCTGACCTCAGCAGACGTAACTGTGACAGGGATCTTCTTTGGTTGGCAGTGCAGCGTGGTGGCAGTGACACAGGGATGACCCACTCTCTTCCTCGTACTGATCAACACAGCAGAAGGATGATGGCAACAGTGTGTGTGGATAATGGATCAGGACAGCTGGAACCCAAAGAGAACTTCAGAGCTTCCTGTGCACTTTGGGAGTCTTAGGTTTTGTGCAGGGAGTCAGGTTCTGCTGTATGGAAAACAGAGATCTGGTCCTTGGCATTGTGCTTAGGGAAAGGATGCGTTTTGGCATTTTGAAGTTATGGAAGTTTTGGAACTATGCATTGGCAGTCTGCAGGAAAGCAGGGTCTGTCCTAACAGGTGCTTCTCCAAGGAGGGAGAAAAGGATATGGTAATATATGCATGGTGATGGGTGCATGTACATGTGGTGTGAATGCTGAGTAAAAATATAATTGGCCTTTGTTTGTTAGCCATGTAATTGTGAATCCAATGTAGTTGCATAACATCTGTATGTCTAAATGTGTACCTTATGTAAACACAAGTTTCGTAGTGGAAATTATACACAAGAACACAGTAGGAAGCAACACCTTGATATATATCAAATCACATATAATATAACCAATATGTATCAAAGCAGCAACATAAAGCCCACTTAGGCACACGAACGTAGCAGTCCCGGAGTACCACCAGCCAATGATAAATTCGCAAGACAGGAGGTGTGGGAAAACAGTCCTGGGAAGGGGTACAATGCGACGGAGAGGAAAGTCTTTGAAGGTAAATAATGTCCGTCCCCTGAGGTAGCCAATACTCATCCAGGTTCACCACAAAGATCCCAACCCTGCGCAGAGGGCCCGAATGTATATTCTTAATGTTTCAGAATGCAATATACCCTGCGTTTCATTGCCCGGCACTGATACCACCAGCCGCTTGAAAAAGCCCCGTTGGGGGCGAAACGGACTCGGAACGCTATTTCACCGTCTTACCGGCCGGCCATTCGGGCCCTCTGCGCAGGGTTGGGATCTTTGTGGTGAACCTGGATGAGTATTGGCTACCTCAGGGGACGGACATTATTTACCTTCAAAGACTTTCCTCTCCGTCGCATTGTACCCTTCCCAGGACTGTTTTCCCACACCTCCTGTCTTGCAAATTTATCATTGGCTGGTGGTACTCCGGGACTGCTACGTTCGGGTGCCTAAGTGGGCTTTATGTTGCTGCTTTGATACATATTGGTTATATTATATGTGATTTGATATATATCAATGTGTTGCTTCCTACTGTGTTCTTGTAAATGTGTACCTTATCACAGTGTTTCCCAACCGCTGTTCCACGGCACACTACTGTTCCGTGATGGATCATCTGGTGTGCCGCGAAAACGTCTCCTCCCTACTTTCCCCTTCTGCCTGCTGCTGCTGCTTGGGGGAGGAGGAGGAAGAGGAGGAGGAGGAAGGGCCAGGCAGCGGCGGCGAAGAAGGGGCTGGGGCGCCGCCTCCTTTGGCCGTTTCCCCTCCGCCCGCCAGCCAGCTGGCCCATCCCAGCTGCCAGGGAGGGCCTGGGCACCTCGGGGAGCCTCGGAAGAAAGGCTCCCCGCAGGGCCTAGGCCCTTCCTGGGAGCTGAGTTTGGCCATCTCGCGTCTTCCGCCGAGCCCGGCGGGAGATGCGAGCCGGCCAAACGCGGCTCTCAGGCAGGGCCTGTTCCCCAGGCTCTCCTTCAGCTTGCGAGGGAGAGCCTGGGAAAATGGAGGAAATCTCGGGCCCTGGCTGCTTCCAAAGTGCGCTTTGGAAGCAGCCAGGGGCCGAGATCCATCTCCTCCATTTCCTTGTGGGGAGCCTTTCTCCCGGTTTGCGGCTCCATCAAGCCTGGCGGAGCCGCAAACTGGGAGAATGGCTCCCCACAGGGCCCAGGCCCTGCCTGAGAGCCGAGTTTGGCTGTCTCGCATCTTCCGTCGAGCCCAGCGGGAGACGCAAGCCGGCCAAATGCAGCTCCCAGGAAGGGCCTGTTCCTTGCGGGGAGCCTTTCTCCTAGTTTGTGGCTCCACCAAGCCCAGTGGAGCCGCAAACCGGGAGAACGGCTCCCTGCAGGGCCCCGCCCCTCCCCCTCCTCTTCAGTACGTGTGAAACTGCTCTCGGCCTCCCTCCGGCTCCCTGTCTATTTTCCCCAAACTCCATCTGTGTTCACATTTGGGCATATTGAGTATTCATGCCAAGTTTGGTCCTGATCCAACATTGTTTGAGTCCAGAGTGCTCTCTGGATGTAGGTGAACTACAACTCCAAAACTCAAGGTCAATTAACTATATGTATGACTGTGTTAGAGTATCATTTTGTGTCATTTTGGTTGGTGGTGTGCCCCAGGATTTTTTTAATGTTAAAAGTGTGCCGCGGCTCATAAAAGGTTGGGAAACACTGCCTTATCGCACTGGAAATTGCAATAAAAAGAACCTATGCTTTAACGTTATGGAAAAGTTATTCATGACAAGTATGTTTGTTTGTTTGTTTTTTTAAAAAAACTTTTTGTAGAAACAACCTTAGTAAGTAAGAGATAAATGACAAGAAGGAAACCAGCCACCTACACAGTTGGTACATTACAGGTTAATTAAAACAGCAACAGCAGTAGTAATAGCAAGAACAAAAATAAAGGTTATATGGTCATTGTATCACATGCAGAAGTTTCAGTGTTGTTATTACTTTGGGGGGGGGGGCAATAGCCTTCATTATGAGCAACTTATGATTTCACACCCAATTAGCTTTTCTCTTTTTTTCCTCCTATGAAGACAGGACATTCTTTCAATTGCGTGTGAATATGTATTTGCAAGGGCATAAAAAGGAACATTGTTTTGACTGAGCTGGAGGCGACCGGAGATCCATGTTTTTTCCTGCATGACTTCGAGTTCTGCTGTGGCATACCAATGCTCAAGATGTTCTTCTCATGCCAAATCCTTCTCATAGCAATCTGTGCCTTTCTTCATTTAACACCTGGAGGTAAGCTACATTGATTAAAGATGGGAGATCCGACGTATTCCATCCATTCCCCCGATGGATGGAATACGTCGGATCTCCCTTATTTGATACTACATGATGATGATGATTGGCCATGGGGACCTATAAATTCTTACTTGCGAGCCCTGAAGAAGAACATAATCGTAACGACCCGGAACGCCAGGCACCGGTATAGCGCTTCTGTCGTCGGCCACGACCACAGCTTCGCCTACCTGTCACAATGCAGGGTCTCGGCCCAGCCCCTTAATCACACACACAGAGAAGGTAATCAGCTAACTATTTATTAAATAATGAAAAACAGGTGAAAAGGGCAATTGTCCATAAAAGTATCAAAGAGTTCGTAGATATATCCAAAAGCAAAACTTGGCGAAAGTTCCGCAAAAGCAATGCGAATCAAAGCAAACTTGGTCCGTGGCAATTCAAACAAGGCAAAGTTCAAGGAATCAAGGCCCAAGAAACTTCTTGGCAAGGCACGAGCCTAAGTCCTGGCTCCGTGGATCTTCACTCGCTTCACTCCCTTCAAATCAGAAGTGGCCGAGCAACTGAGGATCCGTTCCCACGGATCCTATACGGCGCCAATCTGTACTACGGGACTCAATGCTCTGTCTCCTATCAAAGCTCCGTCCTTGCCTCCCAGCACCTGGGTTGCTATCTTCATGAGAGCCAGACTCCCTTTCAGCTTCCATGGGCTCATCCCCCGCTATCTCCCTGACCCTTTCTTGCGAACCGAAACCACCAAAATGAGAAAAATAGTAAAGGACAAACTAAAAGGAACAGTAACAAAAATCAAATCCCTCCAAAATGCTTGGAAACTGTTTAAAAATACTTTAAAACAAGCCGAACTAAAATGCATTCCTAAAATAAGAAAGAGGCCGGGAAAGTCCAAGAGGACATCGGCATGGCTTACAAATGAAGTAAAAGATGTGATTGGAAAGAAGAAAAACTCATTTAAGAAATGGAAGGCTCTTCCTACCGAGGAGAACAGAAAGGAACACAAGCTCTGGCAAACTAAATGCAAAGCAACCGTCAGGAAAGCCAAGAGAGATTTTGAGGCACATATAGCTAAGAACATTTAAAAAAATAACAAAAACTTCTTTAAGTACATCAGAAGTAGAAACCCAACTAGAAAAGCAGTTGGGCCACTTGATGAAAATGGTAAGAAAGGGACAATAAGTGAAGACAAGGAGATTGCCGAGCGGCTAAACGACTTCTTTGCCTCCGTTTTCACACAGGAGGACAGACAACATATGCCTGCAGCTGAGTCAGTTTTTCAGGGAGGGAATTAAATGAATTAAACCAGATAGAGATAAACAAGGAAGATGTTCTCACATGCCTTACTAAACTAAATGTCAACAAATCACCAGGTCCAGATGGCATCCACCCCAGAGTTCTTAAGGAACTCAAGTGTGAAATTGCTGAAATTCTAGCCAAAATATATAACCTTTCTCTAAGATCAGGCACTGTACCCGAGGACTGGAGGGAGGCAAATGTAACTCCGATCTTCAAGAAAGGATCCAGGGGGTGATCCAGGAAATTATAGGCCAGTTAGTCTAACCTCAGTTCCAGGCAAAGTGATGGAAACCATTATTAAAGAACAAATTACTAAGCACATAGAAGAACAGGCATTGCTGAAGGAAAATCAACATGGTTTCTGCAAAGGCAAATCATGTCTTACTAACTTGTTAGAATTCTTTGAGGGTGTAAATAAACACATAGATAAAGGGGACCCAGTCGATATTGTTTACCTTGACTTTCAAAAGGCTTTTGACAAAGTCCCTCACCAAAGGCTCCTAAATAAGCTCTTCAGCCATGGAATCAGAGGACAGGTCTTGTCCTGGATTGGAACCTGGCTAAACTGTAGGAAACAAAGGCTGGTAATAAATAGACATTTCTCTGGGTGGAAAGAGGTGAGAAGTGGCGTACCCAAGGTTCAGTTTTGGGTCCGTTACTTTTTAATTTATTCATTAATGACCTGGATGTAGGAGTAAATT
This sequence comes from Anolis apletophallus, assembly GCA_030556195.1. Classification (NCBI taxonomy): domain Eukaryota; kingdom Metazoa; phylum Chordata; class Lepidosauria; order Squamata; family Anolidae; genus Anolis; species Anolis apletophallus. The sequence goes on from JARBWK010000003.1 coordinate 203,581,307, forward strand.
CTGAGGTAGCAAAGTTTGCAGACGACACTAAATTGTTCAGGGTAGTTAAAAATGAAACTGATTGTAAAGAGCTCCAGAAAGATCTCTCGAAATTGAGTGAATGGGCAACAAAGTGGCAAATGCATTTTAACCTAAACAAGTGTAAAGTCATGCACATCGGGCAAAGAACCCCAACTACACCTACCAATTGATGGGGTCAAAGCTTTCCGAGACAAACCAGGAAAGGGATCTTGGGGTTCTGGTGGACAGCTCAATGAAGATGTCTACCCAGTGCGCAGCAGCAGTAAAAAAAGCAAATTCTATGCTTGGCATGATCAGGAAGGGAATCGAAAATAGGTCGTCAAATGTTCTATTGCCTCTCTACAAATCTATGGTGAGGCCACATCTGGAGTACTGTGTACAATTCTGGTCACCGCACCTCAAGAAGGATATAACGGAACTGAAAAAGGTACAGAAAAGGGCAACAAGAATGATCCAAGGGATGGAGCAGCTCCCTTACGAAATCAGGTTGCAACGTCTTGGTCTTTTCAGCCTTGAAAGACGGCGTTTAAGAGGTGACTTGATCGAAGTGTATAAAATCATGCATGGGATAGAAAAGGTGAATAAAGAAAAAATATTTTCTCTGTCACCCAACACTAGGACTAGGGGGCACTCCCTAAAGCTCCAAGGCAGGAAAGTTAGGACTAATAAAGGGAAATATTTCTTTACCCAGAGGGTCATTGGGTTATAGAACTCACTTCCAGAGGAGGTTGTGACAGCGGTCAGCCTGGACAGCTTCAAGGCAGGATTAGACAGATTCATGGATACCAAGAGAATCAGTAGCTACTGAAATGGACATCCAAGTGCCACCTCTGTGTTGATGGAGGCAGGCAGGATTTCCCCGGGTACTGGTTGTGGGGGGTCGGGAGCAGGTGAGGGTTTTGCCCTCCTTTCTGCTAGAGATCCCCGTGTACAACTAGTGGGCCACTGTGTGACACAGAATGCTGGACTAGATGGGCTGAGGCCCGATTCAGCATGGCTCTTCTTATGTTCTTATGTTCTTACCTGGTCTCTCATACTGATTATCTGAATCAGCACTTTCAGTGTCAGCCTGACTTTCCCAGCTTTCATACCCATCGGGCCAGCCATCATCCCATTCCAAGCTCTCTGTGGGAGATGAAGGCCCAGCTGCCTCATCATCCCCTTCATCTATCTCCCCATCAGCCGCCATTGGCTCTAATGCAAGCGGGACCCCCGGGGCCGCCCCCTGCCCCCCAGTCACGAATGAGAAGGGGGTTGCTACACTACCGCTGCCCTTCCTGCTTGGAAAGCCTCGGCGTCCCTTTTGCGGCTTCACCCCCTCATTTGCAGCTCTTTCGCGGCTTTCCTGCTTTCGGACCCCTGGGATCTACAGGAGCTCTGCTCTGCAAATCATCCCAAGTTTACTGCTACTCTCACTCCCATTACCCATAGTGGAACACTTAATTGTTTATTTGTTATTGAGAATACTTCGGATTATACCTGAGTGGGAGTAACTCGCATTTAATTTATATTGTTTGCTCAAAGCTGATCTTTATCTGGCTCCCAAACGGGACTATCCTGATGTCATTTTGAATATTATGAACTTTACTTTTGTGATATATGCTATGATACGACAAAAAAAGCCCTACTAAAGGTTTATTGAATGTCTGCATAAGTGCAACTTACTATTGTGTGTATTGAATCTTCACTGAATGAGAAACACTATGGAACACCATATAAGCTATACACAATAATATGGAAAAAGATAGGCAGACACTAAATGCATCAGTATATAATATATTGCTTTAAATCACATTCGCATGCACAATAGTGCCTGGGAAACGCCCAGGGTTTCACCCGTCCCGGCACAAGAACAATACACAAATAAAGAAAATATAAACCAAGTTGTAGTCACTCGGAGTAGTGTCTTGTGTAGTCCTAGGTCGAAGTAAATCAATGTCAGCGGGGAATTCCTGTGGAATGCACCGGGCGGGGTTGAGGCTCCAGGCGAAGCTGCAGCCGCTTCAAAGCACAGTGATGCTCTCCCCAAAGGAAAATATCGGGCTATGAGGCCGTTTAGCAGCGGCTTGACGGAGAAGGGAAACAGGAGGCGTTGGGTGTCTGGGGAACGCCGACAGTGCAAAGGATAGAGAGCTGTGAATGCAGCCGAATCAACAGCCCCTGTATGCCCAGGCTCCGGGAGGCGAGGAAGCGTCTGTGGCCACTGATGGGGGGACCAACGAGGGAGTAAATACCCTGGAATTCCTCTCGTCTCGTTTCGACCAAGGTCTTTATCAATTCATTGTCCTTGTGGACTCATTTACATAGGGGAAAGTCGTAGAAAACTGAAAGTGCGCTTTTCGGAACACAGGTCACGCGTCCGGAATTTATCTGAGGATTCTCCGTTTTACGTCCATTGCAAAATGCTGTCCCATGGTCCTGAGTCACTACGTTTCTTTGGTATCCAAAAGGTCTCCATTCCAGTATGGTTCATTTTGTTGTGATGTGTTATATATTTATGTTACAGATCATTGTGTCTGCCACATACTTGAATATTGTCATTTATAAAAAGAGAATTGCTGACCTTGATAAAGACCTTGGTCGAAACGAGACGAGAGGAATTCCGGGGTATTTACTCCCTCGTTGGTCCCCCCATCAGTGGCCACAGACGCTTCCTCGCTTCCCGGAGCCTGGGCATACAGGGGCTGTTGATTCGGCTGCATTCACAGCTCTCTATCCTTTGCACTGTCGGCGTTCCCCAGACACCCAACGCCTCCTGTTTCCCTTCTCCGTCAAGCCGCTGCTAAACGGCCTCATAGCCCGATATTTTCCTTTGGGGAGAGCATCACCGTGCTTTGAAGCGGCTGCAGCTTCGCCTGGAGCCTCAACCCCGCCCGGTGCATTCCACAGGCATTCCCCGCTGACATTGATTTACTTCGACCTAGGACTACACAAGACACTACTCCGAGTGACTACAACTTGGTTTATATTTTCTTTATTTGTGTATTGTTCTTGTGCCGGGACGGGTGAAACCCTGGGCGTTTCCCAGGCACTATTGTGCATGCGAATGTGATTTAAAGCAATATATTATATACTGATGCATTTAGTGTCTGCCTGTCTTTCTCCATATTATTGTGTATAGCTTATATGGTGTTCCATAGTGTTTCTCATTTGTATTATTGACACGGACCCCCCACTGTTTGTATTGCTAGCTTCTTCACTGAATGAACCTAGTATTGTTTATTGTTTATTGGATCAATATGAATGCTTGCTAAGTGCGTGAATAATTGCAACCAAATATTGTTTATTGAATCAATATATCCTTGTTTCCTCTCCATTGGCGCTCCCTTGCAGTGGGGGAGAGGCTTGCGTACCCTAGTGAAGTTGTGAGCTATGCTGGCGGTGGCATAATAGCCGGCGGTAGGGCCTCCCATACCAGACAGGTCACAACCGAAGGGTCTGACAAAGAGTGTCAATGGGCAGGATGGGCTCTCTAGCCTTTTGGCAACCATCCTAAGAGAAGGAAAACTCTGATTTCAAACCCGGGCAGATGGTGCTCGTCTAACCCTGTAAGGTCAACCATCTAAGAGAAGGAAACTCGAACCAAACCTACGACCTGAGGACCTCGCTGCCACCGTCCAAGCTTGCTAGGCCCTGGCAGATGAACCTTTGGTTTAAAGGGTGAGGCCAGTTCTGTGCACGCTGCGCCCACCAGAAAAATCCATTGCACAGGCTCGAAGGACACATCCAACTTCCGAAAAAGCCCTGTAGCGATAGGCGAGGGACGAAACGGTAGGTGTAAAGATGCACTGGAAGCCGCAGACCCAACCCTGCATGCAGGCGGTTCAGGACTTTGGTCGCTTGAGACTGACCCGGGAGATGACAGTCTTGTTCGGCAGCATCCTGAACGACCAAGCAGCCTTTTTAAGGAGAGCACTGCTTGCTCCGTATGGAGAGGGGCCTAGAAAAGGTGGCCTAACGAAAGCTCATCCCCGTCTACCTGGTTGGCTAGTCGCGGCCAACGGGGCATCTTCCGATGCGTCGAACAAAGACAAAGAAACAAAGGCCAACACCTGCCTGCAAAGGTGCAAATAGACTGACACTTGCATGCTGGAACATCAGAACCATGCAAGATTCTGCAGATAGTGGACGCCCTGAGTCGTTCTGCTCTAATAGCCCATGAACTATCACAGCTTAACATTGACATCGCTGCTCTTAGTGAAGTTCGTCTCCATGAGGAAGGCAGCCTTAAAGAACACGGTGCCGGGCTACACTCTCTACTGGTCTGGCAAACCCAAAACTGAGAAACATCTTTCAGAGTAGGCTTTATGATTAAAACTCCATCGCTCTAAACTCGAGACGTTGCCGACAGGTCACTCTGATCGCATTATCTCCTTACGCCTCCCACATGCTGTTCTCTTCAGTATATATGCCCCAACTATGCAAGCTGACCCTGTGGAGAAAGACAAATTCTACTCAGACCTACGCCACCTCATACAAAAGGTCCCTGCAGAAGATAAAATCATTATCCTTGGTGATTTCAATGCCAGAGTAGGACTAAACTTTGAAGCCTGGAAAGGTGTATTAGGCAAGCACGGTGTTGGAAACTGTAATGATAATGGGCGCCTTCTGCTAGAGTTTTGTGCAGAACAGCAGCTGACTATTACAAACACCATCTTTCAGCAGAAAGATAGCTTGAAGACCACCTGGATGCATCCCCGATCCAAGCAGTGGCACCTCATTGACTATGTTTTAGTGCGCCAGAGAAACATTCGTGATGTCCGTCATACTCGAAAGTGATGCCCAGTGCAGAATGTCAAACAGACCATCGCCTTGTAAGATGTAAACTAAATCTACACTTTAAGCTCAAACCTAAGAGGGGTGGCATCTTAAAGAGGAGACTCCAAGTCAACAGTCTTCAACAGGCTGTTGTGAGAGACAACTTCCAGGTAAATCTGCAAGCAAAACTTGAAGTCCACCTACAGATTCTTCTCCTACAGCGCTTTGGCAACACATCAAAAACAGTATCCTGCAGTCTGCTGAAGAATCCCTAGATTCTCCTCAAGAAAACCAAGACTGGTTTGATGAAAACAACCAAGAGATCCAGGAGCTGTTGGCAAAGAAGAGAACCACTCACCAGGCATACCTCGCCCAGCCATCTTGCCATGTAAGAAAAGCAGCCTTTCGTCTCGCATGTAGTAAACTCCAACAAAACTCAGAGACATCCAGAACAAGTGGTGGATTGATTTATCAGAAAAGACACAACGCTGTGCAGATCTCGGTGATCACAGAGGTTTTTATGAAGCTTCAAAGCAGTGTTTGGACCTACTTATCAGGTCCAAAGCCCCTTATACAGTACAGATGGTCAAACACTAATTACTGATAAAACCTCCATCCTGAACCGATGGGCTGAACATTTTCAGGGTCTCTTTAATGCCAGCCGAGTAGTCCAAGGTTCAGCTATCCAACACATGATACAACAACCAATGAAAAATGAACTGGACACAGCTCCCACTCTGGAAGAGACCATTGAGGCCATACAGCAGTTGAAAAATGGCAAGGCAGCCGGGATCGATGGAATCCCACCTGAAGCTTGGAAGCAGGGAGGTCATGTACTGCATGCTAAATTCCACGAGCTCCTTGTGAGTTGCTGGGAAAAAGGTGAACTGCCATCAGATCTCCGAGATGCAGTTATCATCACCCTGTATAAGAAAAAGGGAACAAAATCCGATTGCTCAAACTATCGAGGTATAACACTGCTCTCCATTGCTGGAAAAATCCTTGCAAGGATACTCCTGAACAGATTAGTTCCGGCTATTGCAGAAGAACTTCTCCTGAAAGCCAATGCGGCTTCAGAGCAAATAGGAGCACCACAGATATGGTTTTTGCCCTTAGACAACTGCAAGAGAAATGTAGAGAGCAGAACAAAGGACTCTATGTAACATTTGTCGACCTCACCAAAGCCTTCGACACTGTGAGCAGGAAAGGTCTGTGGCAGATCCTGGAACGTCTAGGATGTCCCCCAAGTTCCTCAAAATGATTGTCCTGTTACATGAGGGCCAGCACGGTCAAGTCAGATATGGCGATGCTCTCTCGGAGCCCTTTCTCATAACTAATGGAGTGAAACAAGGTTGTGTTCTTGCACCAACCCTATTTACAATCTTCTTCAGCATGATGCTCCAAAGGGCTATGGCAGACCTACAAGAAGAAGACGGCATATATATACGCTATCGTACTGATGGTAGCTTGTTCAACTTAAACCGTCTGAGGGCTCGCACTAAGACTCTAAACTATCTAGTCCGTGAGCTACTTTTTGCTGACGATGCTGCCCTTGTCGCCCATTCAGAAGCAGCCCTGCAGCGCCTCACATCCTGCTTTGCAACAGCTGCAGAGCTGTTTGGGCTGGAAGTCAGCCTGAAGAAAACAGAAGTCCTCTACCAGCCCGCACCACAGGAAGAACACCACCATCCTCACGTCAGCATAGGCACATCTGTGCTTAAGTCCGTTCAGCAGTTCACCTACCTGGGAAGCATCATCTCTTCAGACGCCAAGATTGACAAAGAGATAGATCACAGATTATCAAAGGCATATAGTGCATTCGGAAGGCTTCACAAAAGAGTCTGGAGCAACAAACACCTGAGACAAAGCACCAAAATCAGTGTGTACAGAGCTATCATACTGTCCATTCTCCTCTATGGGTCTGAAACATGGGTCACCTATCGCCAACACCTACGACTCCTCGAGCGCTTTTTCATCAGCGCTGTCTTCGCACAATCCTAAATATACACTGGACCGACTATGTGACGAATGTTGCTGTCCTTGAGCAAGCAGGGATCACCAGCATTGAGGCCATGCTATTGAGAACACAGCTGCGCTGGGCAGGACACGTCTCTAGGATGGAGGACCACCGCCTCCCAAAGATACTACTCTACGGTGAACTCGCCACGGGTCAGCGCAAGAGAGGCGCCCCAAAAAGAGATATAAGGACTCCCTGAAACAACATCTCAGGCTTGGCCAGATTGATCACCAACAATGGTCCACCCTGGCCTCACATCGGGAGGCATGGAGAAGCACTATCCACAATGCTGCGGCCTCTTTCGAGAAGACACGCCGAATGGGTCTCGAAGAGAAACGACAACGCAGAAAGAACCGCAACTTGGAAAAAACATCACCCAAGGAGACTTTCTGCTGCGCTTTCTGCAACCGAACTTGCCTATCTCAGATTGGCCTTTTTAGTCATCAACGCGCTTGTAAAAAGCGTGGGATGAGTCCTTCCTGAATCTTCGTTCGCGAAGTAATGCCGAGAGATATCCTTGTTTATACAGCTTAAGTCTGTCAGTTTTCCTTTGTGAGTATTGTAACAGTTTACCTATAGTTATTACTGAAGGTGGAAAAATGCCACTCTGCTGACGGTGGAGACATGTGCCTCCATCGACAGCAGAGGGTCCAGAGATGTCATTCTGGACCTTCTCTGCACCTGTTACTCATAATGAAAAAAGACATATATATATATATATATATATATATATATATATATATATATATATATATTGTATATATATATATACTGTATATATATAGTGTATATGTATGTGTATATATATATATATATATATAAAGTGTCTTTTCATTATGAGTAACACATGAAGGGAAAGTCTTTTCATTATGAGTAACACATGAAGGGAAAGTCTTGAGAATATATATATATATATATATATAGTGTATATATATAGTATATATATGTGTGTGTGTGTGTGTGTGTGTGTGTGTGTGTATATATATATATATATATATATATATATATATATTCTCAAGACTTTCCCTTCATGTGTTGGGGTTGTGGTGACACTATGTAGTTAGTTATAGCTTGTTCTGGCCTGATCCTTATTTATGTATGCATTGATTAGATGAGATTTTGTCTTTTTGAACAGATGCAATGCGGTGCAGTGCATGTGGTGCCCTTCAGACATCTGGCCCATGTTTCCTACAAAAGCAATGTGAGATAGATCCTCCCAATGAAACATGTGCTGTTGTTAAAGTTTACCGGGGTAAGGTCTTCTGTTATCTTTAGTTCTCTTGGTTGTGGTCTTTCGCTTCCAACATACTACAGTACACACCCTCCTGAAGATCTTCCTTTCTATCTGGCGAGAGCACTGTCTGCTAAAAAAGCGCAATACTCCTCTTTATTTTCATAATATAACCAATATTGATGAGGTGAAAAACACAAGCTGTGAGAACACTGATGTCCTATTGCAGTGACTTATTTATGTACAGTACGCTACCTGAATATGCCTAGCTCCTTCAACCTTTCCCCGTGTTTTGCTTTCTTTGGACTTCATCACATGACTTGGTCACCTCGCAATGTTGCTTTGCCTTGAGAAAGCTTCCCCATCACATGGGGGAAGAATCGCCGAAACAATGTGGCGCCAGTACAACACAAGCAGGCTTTCGTGTTTGAGGGGAAGCTTCCTGGGACACTTCCTCTTCGGTTGTTGGCCCAGGGCCTCCACTGGAAGTCCAGTGACATCGTGCGATGGGCAGCATGTGCATCCATTGCTGGACTGGTGGGAAAGTGTCCTAGGACAGTGTTTCCCAACCAGTGTGCCGGGGCACACTAGTGTGCCGTGAGCAATCATCAGGTGTGCCATGGGAAATTGGAACCTCCAGGAAGGGGGGGGGAGTGTCTAGTGTGTTGAAGTATAAAAACCCTAAGAAACCTACCTCGATAAAGGCACAAAATTACAAACACCCCCCTCCTCCCCACCCGTTGTCTATATGGTCTCTCCCTCTCCATGCATTGAGAAGTCCCGCCTCCCTTTCCCCAAGTAGAGACCTCCTCTTGCCTCCTGGGGGTTCTGTGTGGGAAGTTTGGCCCAGTTCTATCATTGGTGGGGTCCAGAATGCTCTTTGATTGTAGGGGAACTATAAATCCCAGCAACTACAGCTCCCAAATGTCAAGGTCTATTTTCCCCAAACTCCATCTGCGTTCATATTTGGGCATATTGAGTATTCATGCCAAGTTTGGTCCTGATCCAACATTGTTTGAGTCCACAGTGCTCTCTGGATATAGGTGAACTACAACTCCAAAACTCAAGGTCAATGCCCACCAAACTCTTATAGCATTTTCTCTTGGTTATGGGAGTTCTGTGTGGGAAGTTTGTGTCTTTCTGCCATTCCTGCCAGGATATCTATGTTGTGTTCATCGAAACAGGCCCAGGTTTCACACTGAGTGTATAAATACATTTAAAAAAACATATTAACTATATATATTACTGTGTTAGAGTGTCATTTTGTGTCATTTTGGTTGGTGGTGTGCCCCAGGATTTTGCAAATCTCTCCTTGGTTTCCATTTATGACCAAGGGTTGAATTTCTGGTCTGTTGTTCCTATAATCCACTATAAGCTCCGTGGTCTTATTGATGTTAAGAACCAGATAATTGTCCCTGCACCATGAGAGCAGCCGATCCACCTCATCCTGATAGGCAGACTCATCCCCTTCAGAGATAAGGCCCATCACAGTTGTATCATTTGCAAATTTGGTAACGCTATTGTTACGGTGGATGGGGGTACAATCATGTGTGTACAAGTGAAAAGCAGAGGACTCGAACAAGATGGAATAATAGACTGAGATAAAGACCAGTTAAAAATCACAGTAAAAATAACTGCCCATTGGTTGGAACAGTCACGCTTATTTGCATACAGTAATGTCAAAGAGTGGTAGACAAGTACAGAAAAAGAATGAGAAAATATAGAAGGAAGCAGAGAACAGTGGAAAAAGAAATCAGAAGGGGAGGCAGAGGTAGCCAAGGAACCTTGCCTCTACTTTTCTATGCTTTTCCGTTTTCCTCAGACACATGGGACCCTCATCAGATGGAGTCGTGTCCCGTCCCCACCCCATCTTAGCAACTGGAATGGCACCTGCCAGAGCCCATCATTACGACACAGGGCTACTTCTGGCAGGGCTCCGTCCTGGCTGTGTCTCGGCAGCATGCTTTGAGGAAGCCCTGAGGATATGGGTGACGGACTATCCGTTTCCTGGGGACAGCATGGGAGGAAGCCAGAGACAGCCAGGAAATGCTGTGGGATGTTAAGGGGATGAAGCTGAGTGTTGCTCCACACTTTTCCCCATTTTCTCTCATTGTCCTATGCCTTCTGGACCTCCATCTGATGAGGACATGGAACAATTGTCAGACACTGCAGGAAAAGAGATTCCATCTAAAAATTAGGAAAACTTTCCTGATGGTAAGAATTGTTTGCCTTGGAGTGTGTTGGAGTCTCTTTCTCTGGAGGTTTTTAAGCAAAGGCTGGATTGCCATCTTTCAGGGATGCTATTATTGCGTGTTCCTGCAAGGCAAAAGGGGTTGAGCTATATGTGGTCTCTTCCAAGTCTATAAATCTAGACCTAGTGAACAATTTGCTATGTCAACACCTATGTCAATTTCATTGATTAGCAGCTGAAACTAAGAATATGCCTTTGAGTTTGCTGTTAATAAATTTGAGGAAAACAGCTGGTGGAACTCTGATAATTTTCTGCATCATTAATTTCACTTTTATTTAGAGGGAGAACTAGTTGTATTACTACGAAACTGCATACCGGATAAAAGTCGTTGTGGTACCACAAAGGAATTTCCAGACAAAAAACTCGAAGTGCTCTGTTGTGATGATGGCGACCTCTGCAATGATAATTTGTAGACGGATCCAAAAAGTAATGGAAGTGCTAAACATCTGTTTGTGCCTTTCCCCTCGGAATTGCTACTATTCCAATTCCTTTCTCTAGAGAAATTGATTGAAACCATGACTGTTGCAATTCCATGCATTCACAAGAATTAAAACTACTACCATAATCAGAAGTCTGTGATTTTATTATCTTAAAGAGATTTTTCCCCCTAATTTTCCTGGAAATACATACATTTTGTCAAGTTACTGAGATCCATAATACGCATTGATAAGCCCTGCTTCCAAGGTTTTCTTTCTTTCTGGATGGGATTGAAAACCAGGAGGAGAGGCAGAGGAGAAAGAAAGAGGGTGATAAACCTTGCTAATCAAAAGGGGTCAAGGGTTAGGGTTAGGATGCCAATTAAAAAAAGAGGACGAGAATTAAAGAAAGGCGAGTTTCCTTTAGGCAAAATTCTTCAGACCGGAACTATTTGGGATCCCCCCCCCCCAAGATTTTGGAATATCCAGAATTGCATATTCATTAGGGGTGGATATCTCCGGGTTAAAAATACTTTGAAATCTGTTATTTTTCATATTTGAAATTCATTTCAAAGTATATTTGACCCTCGAAGCCTAACCCTAAAGCGGAATTTCTATATCGACCCCGGGACAGCCATTTTTGTATTGGGCACGTAATAGTTCGTATTACGTTTTTGCCCTCGGTTGAAGCATTTTCCAATTGGCTAATGGAAACCAGGTGGTAGCATGAAGCCACCTGCTTCCCTTTAGCCAATCAGAGTCGAGTCCCCTCTTCCTTCTCTCATCAGAGAAGGAAGAAGGGACTCGACTCTGATTGGCTAAAGGCTGCCCCGATTTATTTCCTTTGGCAGGGGGGGCTGCGTGATAAGCCTTGTCGCAGTTTAGATGTTAGCGGGGGGGAGATCCGGATGCATCTCCTCCCCTGCTAACATCTATACCGTGCCAAGGCTTAGCGGGGGAGGGAAGGAGGGAGAGCAAGTGTCAGGAACTCCAATTCGACCAGAAAAGACACGCCAAAAGCCCTCCGTCTTCCAATGGTGATTTATTGTAGTACAGCAAACTTGTAAAGCTAAGACACCCGAGCCCTCCACCACAATCCTTAAATACCAACTCCTCCTTATGCAACATCCTGTAAAGATTACATCAGCCACCCTGACTCAGCATACCCAGTAGTCCTTTTCCCACCCAGAGTCTTCTTGGATATTACTTCATATCCTCCTGGTAACTGGAGCAAAGTTCACAATCCCATTGTGTTCCTTAGCAGAGAAGTAGAGCAAAGTTCATGGCTGCAGTCCTATCCTTCTGACTCAGCTGAACATCATCCCACTCATGGCAGAGTGGAATCTACTCTGGCCCAAGGCATAGAGATTCCATTCCTGACATTATGCCTCCTTTGTCCTCCCCCTGGGGAAACAAAGCACTGGTCAAGATCGTGGTACAAGGGATTCACATACCGTTCAATAAGTTACAGTGGAATACAGGATGAATCTTTCCCATAATCTTTGGTAAAGCCAACCGATAAGAAACCTCATTCACACACTCATTCACC